>AWWV01010220.1:0-11360 GCA_001974805.1 Corchorus capsularis
TTAGTATGTTGCTTCTATGTACTAAAAGTAATCAGCAGATGCATAGACATTAACCATTATATGTACCAAAATATGTTGCTTCTATGTTTCATGTGCTACATCTTAGCATGTAATGCACCTGGTCGTATTGCTTGATAGGGCAAATGATAGATTGGAGAGATGGGCAGATGACTCATGCCTGTTTGGATGCTCTTGCCATGCTATAGCAATTATTAATATGTGTTGTTGTCATGTTATTTTATAATAAGGTGTTAGTATGAAGTTTCTAGATTGACATTAAGTATATATGTTATTTTCCCTGTCAAGAGCTGTAGGTTGCAAGTGAGTTACGTGAGAGAGGAATATCAGCTGATTATTACCATGCAGACATGGATGTAAATGCTCGTGAGAAAGTACACATGCGGTAAGCTCAAATCTTCTTAACTTTTGGAGTAATTGTTGTAGTATCTTATTCTCATGATAACCTCTTTTCTTTTGTATTTTCTTACCACAGTTTTAAGATTTGCAAAACACACATTGTATTGATGAATGATTGCTAAATATATTTTATTTCTTTGTGATGACTATATTTCTCACTTTAATATTTCTATTAATTACCAGACTGTGTAATGACTATATTACCTGCTCAATTTTATGCTCAAATATTATTGCATTCTAATGTTACAAAAAAAGTAATTTCTGGACTATTTCTTTGATAATTTTTTTTGTTCCTATTAAAATAAAACACAAATTTTAAAAAATTTACCCTGTGATTATATACAAATGAAATTTATTTCTTGAGGTTTAAATTGTGAAATACTTGAATGGATTGGATAACTAATTCTTACCTTTCTGGATGATGGCCTGCATACAATATCTGATACTGGATTTGTAGCTTATGGACAGTGTGTGTAAATTTAGAGCATATTCTTTGCTGTATCAATTCAATTGTCAATAAATACAAGTCACATCACAGAATCTTCGGGTTAATGAATAGCTGCAGTGATTCAATGTCAAGCATAGTGAATATCTTTTTTCACCCTCTTATATGTTTTCACATGCAGATGGAGCAAAAATAAATTGCAAGTCATTGTTGGTACAGTAAGTCTATCATCAAATTTTTGGTATATCATTTTTCATTTTCAGCCTTTGGTTGTCATACCTTCACTTGTATGCCAGGTTGCATTTGGTATGGGAATCAACAAACCTGATGGTAAGTACAACTTACCTTATTATGATTGAATTATAGCCTTCTTTTTTGAAAATTGATCAGGTTGATCAAGTCTTTCCGGTCTTAAATATGAAACTGAGCAACTCGGATGATGGAATGTAATATTCATTTTAATTGTATGATATTTAAAGACTAAATACAAACTTGTAATCACAGCTATTATGAGAAATTGAGAACCAAATTCTGAGAATTATTTAAGACACTATCAAATGAACTTTTAGTGCTCTGTTGTTGGCAAAATTAATATTTCAACATAGTTACCGATATGGTTGTGTAGCTTGCCAAGGTTATGTTTTATAGTTTTTACATAACTTTTACTTCAGAAGACAATGACCCCTATAATTTTCTGGCAATCCCTCATGCTGAAATATCCACAGCCCCATGTATTGGACATATTTTATAGATGAAACTAGTGCTGGAACTAACATAAGTTTACAACTTTATATTTTAGGAGATAATACTGCTAGAACTTTAGGAAAACGTGTGTTGTCATTCCTCTTCTATTTTTTCCCCATCTTCTCTGATGTGTAAAGAACAGCTTCCTCTATGTGCATGAGCACATAAGCTATTCTCTTTTTGTTATATGTGTGTTATTCAATTTCATTTATACGTCTGGCTTATGTCAGTTTGACACTCTGTAGCTGCTTGTAGTCAGGTTTGTCATCCATCACAGCTTGAGTAAATCAATGGAAACCTATTATCAGGTTATTAGCACTCCCATCTAAACTTTTTTGATTTCTACATTCTCTCCTTTCTAACTTTCTTTGCTGTAGGAAAGTGGCCGAGCTGGAAGAGATGGACTCCCTTCTGAGTGTCTAATCTATTTTAGGGCAGCTGATGTTCCTAGGCAGGTAAATTACTCTGAAGTATTTACAGTATCATGATTGTTCTAGGTTTTCTTGTAATATTAATTATGATCTCTATTTGAACAGAGTTCCATGGTCTTCTATGAGAAGTCTGGATTGCAAAACCTTTACGACATAGTTCGATATTGTCAGGTATTAATCATCTGTTTTAGATATCCTGCATCATTTTCACTTTCTGAAGTGGCTCAATAAGGGTGCTTACTCCATATAATTTAGGGAACTTGTCTGGAAGAATGATTCTAGTAATCAGACATAAGTGATGTTAGTTGAATTTCACCTTCTTTGTCACTGAGTGCCAATTACTCTTTAACCATTAAACAATCTTAGATGGACAACGAGCATAGAAAATGCACAGGAAGACCCAATCTAAGATGGCAAAGCCACCTGTATAACTACTACTTGCATGCTAATAGGTTAGATGACTTTTACTAGAAAGCCTCATGCTTGTAGGGTTTTGATGCCAATGCTCAATTTTTATCATTGAGTCCATTGGCTTGTAATTTTGCCACCACTATTTGTTTCAGCCCTGATTTGAGAGTTGGTACTTGTTACATTTAAATCTAGACTTTTAGTTATATTACTAGATGTACATGTCTGAAATCCTTTATTTCAAGTGAGCAGCTAAACTTTCTTCTCATTGTAGTCTAAAAGACAATGTCGCCAAATTGCCTTTCTCCAACATTTTGCAGAACCATTACAGGAGTGCAAAGGTATTACTTTCCCTTTTACTGGCTTTTAATGATAACTTTGGTTAAGGTAATCACAAATTTATTTCATTTCAGGGATGTGTGACAATTGTGCTTCCCCAAGTAATGTTGAAGAAGTTGACGCGTCAAGTATGTTCTTTGACTTTAACTTATACATGTGTTTGTTATATATTTGAATTTTTCTTTTAAATAATCTGCTTTTTTCCTTTCCTTTCGAGTCATTATTCATTAGTTACTTTTCTACTTTTTCTGGATCTGCCATCTGTTTCCGGTTTCCTCTTTATTTAACATTTTGTAGATAAACTTTGCTCCTTGTGAGTTACTTGTTTTTCCTACAGAATAAGTCAAAATCTGTGTCTTCTCTATGATTTTGCAGGCTGAAATTCAAATATATTTCTTTTGACATTTAAAGATTCTTTACTAATATTTCTATAGCCTCTTCATAAAAGTCTAAAAGTTCTCTCTCCCTCTCTTTTCTCCCTTTCCACTAGAAAACTCTCATATTAGCTTCTTTGATGGATTATTGATTTCCTAGACTCTTGTCGCGCAGTAGTTGTATTGATCTTATTATCTATTTCCTTATATCTCAATCACACGCTGATAGTTAATGGAGCTTAAAATTTTGATTTGAGGATTAAAAAAGCAAAGATAGAGAGGGAGACAATTCTTGATAGCTGTCCATTTTCATTTGATATTCTTTTTGGTTCTTGAATTTCTCTTTCTTCTTCATCTTGATCCCCCTCCCCCTTCTTTTTACTTCTACATCTTTTGATTCACCTGGGAAAGAAGTGAACAAAGAATATCGAGAAGTTAAAAAACCTGCGAAATCCCTCCTAGGTTTTCCAAAGCAATCCCATGTGGGAAGGGTGGCTCCAACACCCTTACAAAGTTCAACTTCTAAAAAATTGCATATTGTTTTTGATAATATGTCAGAACTACAAGGTCTCTATGATGTATAGGTGCATAAGAGAACTAGATGACTTATCTGGCAAAGAAAACCTTGGTTTTTGATGCTATGTCAAAGTTCAACTTCTAAAAAATTGCATATTGTTTTTGATGATATGTCAGAACTACAAGGTCTCTATGATGTATAGGTGCATAAGAGAACTAGATGATTTATCTGGCAAAGAAAACCTTGGTTTCTGTCAGCATAACCACTTCTATAGGTATAGAAATAGATAGGAAGAAGAAAAGAAGGGCAATTAGTGATGAGGCTTAGTGATTAATATGTTAATACAAATCTAAAATTTGTACTCTTCTTGTTCTGAGTTTCTTTTCTGTTTTTATTTTTTTCATTTTTTTTTTTCTTAAGAAGGGAGTTCTTAAGGTTGATTTCTCTACGGTGCTGTGTATGCCAGATGTTAGGACTCAGTGTGTTGTAAAATATTTGTCATTTTAGAAGTAATCTGTTATATTATATTTCTGTTTGGTACAACACTTAAATATTTTACTTCATATGATCATTTTTCGCAGGTCATGCAAAACTTATGCTTTCTCTGGTCCATGATATGCAAGAGAACAATCAAAGAGTGACAATGTTGCAAATGGTGGACAAAATGAAAAATAAGCAAAAAGAACTAGGTTCATCTGTCTCTTCTTATAACTACATCTAATAAGCATGGACATGGTTAGGATATATCTATACATACCAATATGTATTTCTATTGCATTACCGTTGTATAATGTGCAGAATGCTTTAAACCTGTTGTATTCTATCTACTACGATGTAAGAGGGGGAAAAGGATTTTTTTTTTCAAAAAAGAAAAAAGAATTTCTTAAAGGAGCGCAAGATTCACTGGGTTAAGTATAGGCCACGAAATTAAAATCTTCCAGAGAATGGTGGGTAATAGTTCCTCTCTCTTGGGATATGAAACTAATAGTGACTTCTAAGAAATTCGCGTCCTGCATCTTGTGGTCTAGAAAAATTTAGGCTTGTGCAATGTAGTTATTGTGGTGTTTATGCATCCTTAGAGCAAGCTCAAAATGTAATTACCTTGGGAATCTTGTGTTGACTTGTGATTTGCTAATGAAACTTATTCTCGCTTGGGTGCATTAAGGATATTTACACTCAATAAAGTTATCTTGAGTCATATTCAGTATGTTGGCTTCATAAATCTGCATCTTTTCTATTGAAGTTGTCACCTTTCTTTTTCTTTTCCTCACATTCTAAAGTTCTTGCTAATGTGCAAAAAAAAAAAAAAGGTCCGTTCCTGTCAATTAACATATATTATAGTTACTTAAATATGTCTTTTGATTTTTTCAATGCCCCAGATTTCGAACTCAAGAGGGAAGAACTGGAGCAGCTGGTGGTACAGCTTATCCTAGATCGTGTTTTGGTATGATACACTACCCTTATGGAACATAAATGTTTTTTCCTTCGGCACCATGAATCTAGTAAGCCAATTTCAATGCATCTAATCTGGCTGCTGACTGGTATTAGAATTTTGTAGATGATATGCTCATTGGCAGTTGAGGTATTGTTGAAACTTGATGTTTCTTAAAATTCTGAATGAACCATATTAGGTTGATGAGCCTATCTCTAAACATCTTCAATGTTGAATTTGCTTACTATTGGCACAAGTTAAAAGTTCTATTTACGCTAAATTACATCAGGAAATCATGCTCTGTGTGGGTGCTATGAGCAATAGGAGAGACATTTCAGTCGATGAGTATTTTTATGTCTGAGCATGAACAAGATATAGATGGCTACTCATCCCTGCTAGGCAATTTGCAGCCATTGAGTTTTGACAAGTGAGCAAGGTAGTTTAAAATCTTCCATCACAATTCCCTTGTAAGAGGAGACGATGGATATAGTACTGTTCTGCAAAATGATATAATGTGGGATTAGCAGTCATTATTTTGGTATCTAGAGTTTATTTTTCAAAGAAAAAAAACTCTAGAGTGAAATACTACATGCTGTCTGAAGTATGACTGCTAATCCAACATGTACATCATTCATTTTGCACAAACCACAATGATTCACTTGAGGTAATTTGAAAGGAAGAATATACTTCATTAGAAGTTGTGTTGTAACTTCTTATACTAAACAAAACATTTAGGAAGATAAGTTGCCACTTGCCACCATAATTAACAGTTGTACTTTAGGCCTTTTACTCTGTTAGGGTGCTGCAGTTCTGAATGATACAGTAGATGGATACAGTTTTCCTTTTCCTTTTAGATGTAGTTATGATAATTTTTTCTTCCTATTTATTTTTGTCTTTTTGCCCCTTCCATTATGCAGAAGGAAGAATTTCAGCATACTGCTTATGCTACAAATGCTTACATTACAGTAGGATCATCAGCAAACCAAGTTTTGCAAGGTATAGCTTGATACATATTGGTGGAATAGAACGCTGCTAATCTGCCGTTATTTGTTTTGTGGCTATGGTTTTACTTTTACCTACGGACTTGCTACTATTGCATTAAAGTCTCTGTTGGAAGAGGAACTGTTACGTTGCTGTTCTTTTGCCCGTACATCAATCATATTTGATTAGATAATCGTCTAACTTTTTCCTGCCGCAAAATATGCTAACATTCACATGATTGATTTATCACCAAACATGCAGGGAGAAAAGTTGTTAAGTTAGAGGTTGATGGCAGATCGAAGGTTAAGGGTGGATACACGAAATCAATTAAACATGGTGTTGCATCTAACTTGGAATTCAAGCTAGATGAGCTGAGGAAGGAACTTGCTTCACATGATGGGGGAATATTTCCTCATTCTGTCTTGTCAGGTCAAAATATCAAGCTCATAAGTGCGAAGAAACCAAGTTCAACTCAAGAGGTATGTTTCAAAGTTTCTAGTCCTTGTCTTGCGTGGTTGATACATGTTCTCTCGCCGGAATGAAATCGTGTATAGCATTATCTTGCTGTGTTCTGAAGAGAGAGAATCAATAAGTATGATTGAATTATATAATAATGTTACATATTTGGTTTCTTTCAGTTGGAAACGATTATTGGAAAGTTGAAGACAGAGAAGTATGGGGATAGAATTCTTGAAGAAGTCAAGAAGTATGGTAATGGTGAGCAGATAAATGAGGATGTGTCGAAAAATGAAGAACAAGGCAGTGAAAGAAGACCCAGAAAAAAGCTCAAGACCAAAAAGGAAGTAGTTGTTCTTAGTGATGGGAGCGGTAATGATGAATCTTAAATTTCTTAATAGTAGTTAACTTAAAACTACTACATCACGTTTGTTCTTATAGATAAATTGCTGCTGGGCTTTTTTTTTTTAATTTTAAAATTTTATTTTATTAACAACAGCTCAAGGTTATTTCTTTTCTGTCTTAGATTGTTTGGTCGGTAACAACAAAACCGGCTGATTATTATTTATTAGTTGATATAAGAGAATTATAGCCAATTAAAATTTCTGTTTACGATTCAGTCTTGTTTCATGACTTATGTAAAAACAAATCCTAAAAGGCAATTTAGAAGTAAAATCGTTGGAATATGTGGTCTCTTAACATAAAAATAAATGGAAAATGGGATGAAAGCGTCCACAAAGGACGATCTGCACCAAGTTTGCCTAAAGCAATTGCAGCTTTACTACCAAAATACAAGTCAAATTAGTTTACTAGAATAAAGTTTCTGTAAAGCTCAGACCAGGAAAATCTACAAAACCACCTGGAATCAGATTTGATAAAGCTATCATATCACCTAAACAAAAACAGAAATTCCTCAAAAGTACTGTATTTTGAACATAAATAAATGTAGTATTGCATATAAATAAGGTGGACACTGATAATTTGACCCCAACCGCGTATTTCTTGGTGTCGCAAATCCATTGGTATGGCTACACGCCGCGTTTACAATATATTCCATTTATCTGCTAAAGCTTCGGTAATTCTTCCAATGCACATAGCAGCACTAAGGGGATAACCGGAAACTGGAAGAAGTGCAAAAATATTCATTAGTAATAGTAGTAATGCTTAAACAGTTGAAAACTGATAGCCTAGATAAACACAAAATTGCAAAGTCAAGTACAAGAAACATCATATCTATAGCAACCAAACCACATACAGACACTTGAATTAATGCATGCAGGGACATTCTGTGATCTGAACACTGACATACTCTTCCTTTTACAAAAATTTGAGGTTATCATGACAATGGTTTAGGTATTTTCCTTCAAACCAGGTTCTGCCTAAAACAAATGATAAGAACAAAATCTCATAGTTATAAAAATGTGATGGTCTTGAATCTTGTAATAAGTCCAGAGTATCCATCTCCAACCCAACAGAACTTTTCAGCTAAAAGAGAATCTATTTTCAAAGAATACATCCATTACTGTAGCCTCTTAATTTTATCCTTAAGCATATTCTTGATTTAGTCCTACTGCCTTGGCATGCTGCCAGCATATTTCAGCTTAAATCCATGTTTCTTATGGGATTTAAGGCTAATGAATCAGCATCCTCAAAATTCCACAACACAATCAGAGATTGCACACACAGAGTTGGAACTTACTTGCTATAAAATCATCGATATAGTCTGTCTCTATTTTCCCATGGGCCATTGCTCCCAACTGAAATTGCAGAGATATAGGATAAGAAAGCAATTCTAAATACAGAACAGAAAGAAAAGTATCCGATGTCACACAGAACTTACCACAAAAACAAGATCCTCATCGTCACCAACAGAATCCACATATTTTCTCATTTTAATCAGTTTCTCCGAGCTATATGAGAAGCCTGATGTGCAAAGAAAATAACTTGAGTTCTGGAAACAAAAGGTTTCTCTCAACAAAATAAAGATTAACACTGAGACAAACCTACCTATTTTACGAGAGTTGACAGGAAGATAGTTGGTTACAGGATTCTTGATCAGTTCTAAAAGCTTCTCGCGCTTACCAACCGCAGTTATTTTATGTTGCTGTAACAACTGCACTGCATGATGATTTGAAAGGATAGTAAGAACTAGTCACTTTTAGAATGCAGTGTGAGAGACAGAATGTCAATGTGATACTTACACATGATACCAGAAAACCGCTTAAAGGTCCTTGGAAGTCGAACATGAGGTTTAACTTCAATAAGTACACCTTTCTCCGTTCTAATATAGACAGCTTGCAATCTCCCAGCCTTATTGACTGGGCTATCTAAAATCGCTAAAAGAGCCTGAAAGAAACAGCACACTTGGCAGTTAGGTACAGGTCATCATTAAGAATTTCACAAGAGGCCTTGTCTCTAAACAAAGAGAATGTCAGTAGAAATTCTATACAATAGTTTTGGTGAACAAAGTCGGCAATATAAATAAATGCAAAAACAGAATGGAAGAAAGGGAAAATAACCTGATGGCAAATGTCAGGTCTGTAATCAGCAGGATTCTTGTTATTTTTACGCAAGAAATTGGCATGATCATCTGAGTTCAAGAGTTGGTAACTCTGTAATATGGAATCAGTTAGAGAATTCTCCACTTAATATATTACAATAAAAAGTTGCAACTTTTCCAAGTCCATTACTTAAAATAGAAATGTTAAGCATGATAAAGTGTACACACACAAAAAGAAGAAGTAAGAAAGAAAGAAAGGTTCCATCTACCTTTCCAACTTTACCAACTTCCAAAGAAGCCTTCTCAAGAACAAAAATGACCCCAGGCTTTTTGGTGTTTTGATCACTTCGGGGTATCGGGATCCCCACCAGGTCAGGCACTCCGTCTTCCTCTCCTTCTTGCTTATCCTGTGCTTCCTCTGTTGGTTTTTCAATAGAAACTCGCTTTGCTGATTCTTTCACTTCTGCTTCAGTGTCTTTTGCCTCTTCTACTTCTTCTCTATCATATTTCTCCTCTCTTGTCTTCCGCTTCTTCCCTTTTATCCCATGAGGCCGCACCATTTTGTTAACTCAAAAATTGCTGCTTTAACCTTTTAATGATTTCAGAATAAACAAAAAGAAAGCAGCTTAGCAAGATAGCACTTAATTAGACTAAGAAAAACTCTCTATGATATTCAGAATAACTCTACAGAGTAAAATCTCCTAAGAGAATATGATAAGAAGAAACATGCTCTCCACTTTTATAACAAACAGTAGCACCACCAAAATTAAATACCCATATAATAAAAAAAAATTATACGGAGACAGGAAAATCGAGGAATTGACTGCATAAAACGAGTACACATTGAATAGATTGAAATAGTCTGGTGTAAAAAGGCAAGAAGCAAATGATAAACAATCTACATTACCCTTGTTAATTGCAAGACCAGAGAAAGCAATTGTTAGTAACTATATGAAGGCTGACAGTCAATAATCAAACAAGGAAATGGAAACACTAACAATACGCTTCATACTTGTCTTGACTTATTCTGAAGATGAACTAAGGCTAACAATCAATATGCATATAAAAAATATATATAGAAAAACAGTTCAACCACTATCCTCCTTTGGAACAAACAGACGAGAGAGCAAGCTGAAACTCGAAAGCGAATCCAAAAGAAAAGAAAAATTCGTAATAAAATAAAATATGAAAGGAAAACATAGTAACATGGGTTTGTTTTTTCCACTTTCGAGTGGCCAAAAGAAAGAAAGAAACAGAGGATTCAAAAGATTTAAGAATCACCTGTTGAGAGTTGTATGATGATTTGTTGAACAGATGAAACCTTGAAGATGGAAGGAGAAGATACAATGAAAAGAAGGGTTATAAGATTTATCTGATATTTTTATTGAAGTTGCGGTGGAGGAAGTGGAAGCTTAAGCCACCGGAAAACTTTGAGAGGCTGTGTCGAGCCGCCAGGGTTTATAGTGTCGGAGGGCAGGTTTAATTGGCTGCAGTGTCTGCAAGACATTTTATGGTAAGGTTAGGTTTACGATAGGCCACTGTAATTCAACCGTTAGATCTAACTTTAATTATTATAACCATTGGATGCATATAATGAACTTTATCACTTTGATCAACCTCATTGGACTAAAAAAATTTACAGATATATATACTAGTCTTCGCTTTCACGTGCGTTGCACGTGATACTTTAAATTATATGAAAATTAAAATCTTAAGTATACTACTAATTTTGTCCTAAAAAATTATATTACGTGATACTTTAAACTATATGAAGATTAAAATCTTAAGCATACTACTAATTTTGTCCTAAAAAATTATATTATTAGAGATGACAAAATTTCATTCGAGTGTGGGTATTCGACTCGACTGTCTGAAACCGAACCAGATCCAACTCGATTCGACCAAAAAATCCGCTCAATTCGAAACCGAAATTATTTGACCCCAAATCATTAATGACCCGAACTCGATCAATCCGAAATTACCTAAATCGAGATTAATTATATTTAAATGACCAGAATCCGAAAAGACCTAAACCTGAAAATTAGAGGCTAAACCAGAGGCTCAAACCCAAAATTATTGGAACCATATGACCCAAAACCGAAAAACACCCAAACCAAAAATGACCTAAATCCAAATGACCCGACATTTGAGCGATTCAAACTCAACCCAACCTAAAACCAAAAATTAACCGAACCCGTATAACCCAAAATTTCCTTAACCCGAAACTGAACCCAAATCCAACCCGACCAGCCCATTTATATATACATTGGGTTTTACCATCAAAGTAACAAAGAAATTATTCCACACAAATAAAAA
>AWWV01010222.1:0-108154 GCA_001974805.1 Corchorus capsularis
ACTAGATTCACTTGTTTAAATTTCTTTGTCGATCGATTAGTGAAGCTATACATGCAGTTAAACTACATTTCCCTGAGTTTGTTTATCAACTGAGTGTTTCATCAATATCTAGTTATTACAAATGCTTTTGGTCTGGTCACTTTATATATCTCAGGACTATATATATATGGCTGTAAAGTAATTTCTTATGATGCCATGATCTCATAGTTAAACCTTTTGGTAGGAAAATGAAACAATACTGACTAAGGTAATCAGTATAATCATCTCAAGACTCTTCTAGCAAATGAAAATGAAAGATGGTACCAAAAGATAGAGCTCTAAAAAAGATATTTGACCATTTAAAAGGAAGAGATAGCCAGATTCCAATAACCATATGTATATTCTACTTTGGGAGAAACAGCTAGTATGCAGTATCAAATTGCCACATAATAAAAATAAATTAAAAATGTGAAAAGATATTTTTGCTTTTGACTAAAGGTATCAACCTTTTCACTAATTTGACTTCCATTGCTGGCCAGAGTCATAAACTTAAGTGGATGGTCTATCATTTATTTTGAATTATTAATTATAGATTGATCTTTAACCAACCAAAAAAGAATAATGGACAGTGGACTTTTGGCCAAGAAAATGTGTTTAAATACATAAAAAATAAAGAAAAAAATGTTATAAAAAATACATAAAAAAAGAATTTTTTGATATATGTTTATGCTAAGCTTCTTCCCATATTAATTATTAAATATCTCTTTTATTAAGGTTGTTGTTGGGCAATGGCATGTGTTGATGCTGTTGAAGCACAATCTAAGATATTTATTCGTGATGAGTCACTGCCTCTATTATCTGAACAAGAGCTACTCGATCGCTGCTTAGATGTTTTTAACTATGGGGTGGGTCCCGACGACTATCCTTATTATTGTCAGAACGCCTAGAAACTAGATTGTACCTCAATCAGATTATTATATATTCAACTAATATACCCGTTTAATAATTTGATTTATAATTTATATTATTTATTGCTTTTTGAATATAGGATACAGTTTATGAAGGGCCAAGAAACGAAGTAGAATACCGAAGGTATAAAGGTAATAGTCATGTTGTTCTCCTGGTTAGTTATGGAACTGACTCCTCTGGTAAAAATTACTGGCTTGTGAAGAATTCATGGGGATTGGAATGGGGAAATAATGGATACGAAAGGGTAAGCAGAGACGTCGACGACAATATTTGCTGAACACAACTTGTTTTCCAAGGGTCATTGCTGATCGGATGGAATATGAAGATAATATTAGTCGTAATAGGATACAATATCGAGATGCTATTATGAAGATAAGAGGATAGTTAAAGAAAAGATTTGTATTATAGCAAAACAGATCAGTAGTAGGAATTTTTTAAAACTTTTTTTTTGGAGGTTATTTTCTTTTCTTAATATCTAATACTTTTTTTTGGTGAATTAATATCTAATATATTATCTTGAGTTATTTACTACTGCGATTTAAAAAAAGAAAACAAAAAAAGCCTACAGAATACAGATTGTCACTTGCACATAAATCAGAATATGAATTTAAATCTACTGGTCGTGACTTGAAATTGAACATAAGGAAGCTTATAGTTCTAAATTGAAGTAATTGAAGAAGGAATCTTAATACATTGTACATATACATGAATTCTATTTATTAATTCATGTATCATCAAAAAGCTAGTGGAGTATAAGAATTCTACTAATTATATACATAAAAAAGAAGCCAAGTGTTAAGGTCTTTATTTGAGGACGGAAGCTGCTCTTGAGATTTTTTCCCTTCTGCTGTTAAGGAGGTGCCATGGGGCAAAGGATGTACATCTTGTTTTTGACGGTCAACTGACAAAAGGAGCAACATGGAAACACAAAGGTCACGACCAGGCTAACTTTTTTCCGTGTCAATAACATAGTCATAAGAAAGGTTGAGCTCTACTGGCCTTCTCATGCTTATAAGGATGAAGCAATGTCAACCTCTCAATAAACTAACATTCATGAGCTTGAGCTATATAGGAAAACAAATAAAAAACCCAACCCTCACGATCTATATAAATTGCTTGAGCCGCGAGTTGCTCTGTAACTCCCCAAAGAAGAGAAGACAAGCCTCTCTTTCCTGCCGTTGGTTTTTGTCTTCGTCCTCACCTCAGGTATTTATACTTTTATCGATTTGTTTATTCTATGAAATTACCAATGGCCTTTCGTTTAATCCCTTTCCAATTATGATTTGGAATCTTTTTTTCCTAATTGGGTTAGGACCTACCACCGATTATATATAAACAAACAATCTACAAGTTCTATTATAACTCTACTTCTTGAAGAATTAGATCAGAAACGTAAGAGGTTTGCTTCCTCATCTTTTTATCTTTTGTTTTACCTTTTTTTTTCTTCCCTCTAATTTCTTGCGTTCTCTTCGTTTTTGTTCAGTGTTTTTTATGTGTTGTCGGTATATATCTTGTTGATTTAATGCAGTTTCTCACATATAATTTATGTCTTAATTACATTCTGGATGATCTTTCAAGTTCCCGCATATGACTTAATCGTAGTTCCATTACAGAATTGAGACCTGTTTCTTCTATGAATATAAGCTACTAGAAGTATTTCAAAGAAGTATCCACTAGATGTATTTCATTCGGATTTCATCTGTGTATTTTTTTTATAAAACATCAAAAGGCTTCTTTCTCTGATTCTCATGTATAATTTATTTATGTTTCAAAGTTCATATTTCTATGGCTTAATTAAATTGTTTTGATTCAATTTTGGTCGCTCACCCTACTAAACTAACATTGTCTTTTGTAACCAAAACCAATCCAGATCACTTCCTTGCTGCTCCAAGTCTGTCAATCAATGTCTGCCAATTCAGGGGAGATTGTACAGTCGAAAAAACGTATCCATCCCATGGATCCTGTGGAGGATACTCAAACTGATGAAGAGGATTTTGTGCGTAAGCCCTCCTCCAAAAAACATATCCATCCCATGGATCCGTATCCTGTGCCCTCTGCTTCCATACGTATCCATCCTATGGATTCTGCACCTTCTATGGATCATAAGCCCATGGATGATCTTAAGAAAGAGGATATTAAAACGGGAGGGTATATGAAAGAGGATAATACCTTTATGCCTCCTCCCATATATCCCATTCTGCCTCCTATGGATCCTGCACCTTCTATGGATGATATTAAAACCGAAGGGTATAAGAAAGAGGATATTACCTTTCTGCCTCCTCCCATATATCCATCTCCTGTGCTGCCTTCTATGGATTGTAATCCTCCCATGGATCCTATACCCGTAGGGGATTTTGCACGTATGCCTCCCATGGATACAGTATGCTCCGTGAAGCCTCCACCCGTAAGTCTCCTATTTCCTCCTAATATATGTTGGAATATGATTTGTTGCATGTATTTGTAATAGATTTATTCTTGGTTTTTTGTTTGTTTGATGCTTCTGGATTCCTAAATCTAATCTCTCAAATTGCAGCCACTTCGTGGAGAATTATGCCTATTGGGCTATGAAGAGTTTGAGGGGTTTGGTCTCCACTCTTTATGTGTTATGGCCATGGATTCCTTCAATAAGAAATATGTAAGATCATAGTGATCTTAGAGCTTTTTTTACATAATTTTCTTCAAATCTTTTATACCTTCGAAAACGATACCAATTTAAGTTTCTTTCCTTTCAGGATACCAGATATGAGTTTTTGATGATAAACGAAACAAAAATGCTATTTGGTGGTGTCATTTACACCTTTTACATTACTTTTCAAGCTCGTCAAAATGCCACCACTCAAACTTTCGAAACACTAGTTCACAAGTACTTTGTAACTCAAGATATAAAATTTTGTTATTGTAGAGTGAAGGCTAACAAATTGCTGAATGTTACATGGCAGCATCCCCGGGGTTCAAGGGGATTTGATTAAAAAATTGCCTTTGGTGAAGATTAATGCACCTTTGAGTCATTATGATGTGTTAATTTTGGATTTTGGATAAAAAACTTTTTCTCGGTTGTGTTTTCTTTATGATGTGTTAATTTTGGAATTTGGGTATTAAATTTTTTCTCGTGTTTTTATAATTACTAGTTTTAGCTTTCACGTGCGATGCACGGCGCAACGTGTTTAAATAAAATATTCATATGAAATTATGATAATCTCTCTATTAAATTATGATAATTACACTATTTTTTATGATCCCATTATGAAATTTTGATAACATTCCTATGAAATTTTAATAACAATACTATGGAATTTCGAGAACCTTTTTATAATTTTTTTTAACCTTCTTATGCAATTTGGTTAACCTCCCTAAGAAATTTTGAAGATCTCAATATGAAATTTTGATAACTTCCCAATGAAATTTTGATAACCAACACTATGAGATGTTGATAACCTTCATATGATATATTAATAACCACGTTACGAGAATTTAAAAACCTCCATATGAATTGTTAGTAATTAGACTCTGAAATTTTGATAATCACACTATGAAATTGTGATAACCTCGCTATGAAATTTTCATAAATCTTCCTATAAAATTTTGATAAACATCCCTATAAAATTTTGATAACTTTCTTATGAAATCTTGATAACTACAAATTTTGATAACCTCCCTATGATTTTTTGATAACCTCATTATGAAATTTTGTTAATCTTCCTATGAAATTTTGATCTACATACTATGAAATTTTGATAACCCTCTTGTGAAATTTTGAAAATAAAACTATGAAATTTTGACAACCTTCATATGAACTTTTGATATCCTCATTGAAATTTTGATTACTCCATAATAAAAGTTAAATAACCTTCCTAATTTGGTAACCATACTATAAAATTTTGATAATCTCCCCAGAAATACCACTATGAAAATTTTGTAATCACATTTTGAAAATTTGATAGCCTATTTATGAAATTTTGATAACCTTTTTATAAAATTTTGTTGACCCCTCTATGAAATTCTGATAATCACATTATGTAATTTTGATAACCTCGCTTTGAAATTTTGATAACAACACTATGAAATTTTGATAATCTTTCTATAAATTTTGATAATCCGATCTCTATGAAATTTCGATAATCACTCTATGAGATTTGATAACCTTCTATCAAATTTTGGTACTCCTTATGAAATTGAGACTTTTATAACCTTCATATGGAATTTTGATAACCACACTATAAAATTTTGATAACCTCCCCATGAAATATTTAATGAAATTTTGTTAACCACACTATGAAATTCTTATAACTTCGCTATGACATTTTGATAATCTCTTTGATAACCTTTCTATAAAATTGTGATAATTAAGCACCCTATGAAATTTCAATAACCAACCTAAGAGATTTTAATAACCTGATCCTAACCACACTATGGAATTTTGATAAACTCCTCATGAAATTATAATAACCATCTTATGAAATTTTGATAACCACATAGAGACAAGAAAATCAAAATCATAATATCACCTACTCTTCTAACTCAATAATTTCCAATTGAACAAAGTGAATGCGGCAAAACATTATATAACGAAGAGATGGAGCTTCACTAACAATAGTATTGTACGTGTTAGTGTTAGTTTAATCTTTTTATTGACATTTGAAAATTGAAATTGAAATTAAAAGTAAAATATTAAATTCAAAAAGTAATAGTAAAGAAAATTTGCATGTTCATCAACTAAAATCAATTTGACAAACTCATAATTCGGTCTAAATTGAATTTTTAATTAATTTTGAATTAATAAAATTATACCAAATTTTAATAATGGAAATTTAAGACCAAAGACAAAGCAAAATTAAATACAACGATTGGAAACAAAGACAAAAGGTAAAATTAAATAGGACGTTGGAAACAAAAAGTCAAATTGACTTTCTTATAATTTAGTACACGCATTATATAATTAAGATTAAAAAAATAATGGAATAATTAAAATATTATTTAGTAATGCCAACTTAGAAATATGTTTTTTAAAAAAGGGTACAATTGGAAATATATTTTAAAAATAAGGGTACAGTCGGAAAAAATAAAATTTCCCCTTATTCGTACTTTTATATATAATAATATAGATTAAGTCAAACTTTTGCCTTTGTATTTTGGATTTTATATTTTGCTTTTCTATACTCTCATTTTCTTGTTAGTACACCGTCGTTTGATTTACCTGCTTCGATTTACCTGCTTCGGTTACTCTCCAGACTCTTCAAAGTTCAATGTTTATGAATACGATTTACTGATACGAGAATAGACATGTTGTATGAGCATGACTGCTGCTGTTTCAAGATGGTTGTCTATCCAAGGGGTAAAAAGAGCTATTGGATTTGAATTATGATAGTGAAATCAATTACTACAAAAATTCCAAATCAAAGCCATGCATGTTTGTGTATAATAGCATATTATTATATTACGAGTTAGGTAGGACCCAAACATCTATTTAGATGAATATGGTTGGTTCTAACGGTCCCTAATTGTTGGCCCGTAAGCTTATTGGGTTTATATAATTTATGACTCGTTTTCTGTTAGTACATGTCTCTCTATCATATAGTAGTCTAGATTTAGAGATTAATATAGATGAATGAAGCTCTAACATTTGGATTTGATGTTCTTTAATTTCATTTCACTTATTGAAGGAAATGAATTTTGATTTAGATAATACCTTAGCTTGGATGAGCAGATTTTATGCATTATCTCATCCTCAGGATAACTATATTATGTTAAGGTTTAACTAACAGATAATTTAAGAACACATGATTATGAGTATGATTTCTTGCACCAATGTACAGTAAGTTTCATGTTTCAAAGGTTATCGAATCAAGAAGCAATTTACCCATGGAGTCAAGAAAGACCAATGTTATAAGTGTGTACAAATCCTATGAACAGTTATGTTTGAGCTGAATTAAACCAAAAGCAACAAGGAGAATGCCATAGATACCCTCAAGGATAGACTACGCCCATTGGATTATCAATGGTATACCAAGGATCATTAAATTCGTATCATGTCTCAATCCTTAAAACAAAAATAAAATCATATCTCAAAAGTTAAGATACTGCTAATAGTTAATTGTGGGCTAAGCCGAAATTAGCTTAATCATGGTAGTAGATGAGCTAAATTTCGAAGATGAACCATATATTTTGGATATAACTTCAATCTTCTGGAGTAGTTGGAGTCCATAATAATTTCACAACAATCTTGTTATAATCCGTTAATCATTTTTTTTTGCTACATCTTATTATAATCACTTAATTTGTTTCTTTGTTAGTTCATTTTAGAGTCCAAGTCCAAATCTAATCTTTTTCTGATATCCTCTGTTTGTCTTCTCACTCTTATTGGTAAAAATTGCATAGTTTCCCTTCACAGGACGTGTATTAATATTGTTTAAGGGGAAAAAAAAATTAAGAACCTAACAGCATTCAATAAACAATTCTAATAAGGTAATTCTGAATGGACCATGTATATTTAATAAAAGTTTAAGTGAGTCTTGTTAAATTGGAAAATTATACACATATCTAAACACTACAACTTGATCAGCAGCAGATTTCATGCATTATTATTATTATCTAACTCAGGATACCTATATTATGTTAAGGTTTAAATAACTGTTGGAGTTAAACCAAGCCCAATAATATTTTGGGTATTTTGTTATTTAGTTGGCTTTAATATTTTAATTACGAGTTATTTTATTTAGTGGGTCCATTAGGATTTTAGTATTTTCTAGTATAAATAGGGTCTTATGTCTAGGGTTTTAGGTGAGACTCAAAAGAAGCTCCAGATTAGGTGAGACTTGGGAATTTGCCCAAAGGATACCTCTGGTGAAACCCAGTTAGGGTTAGTCAAGAAAATTGTGTTTCTGTGTTAAAGCCTCCATAGAAATTGTTCATGTTCATGTTGAGTTGAGTTGAGTTTTTTCAATTAATAAAAGTTCTTGTGTTTTTAAGTACTTTTCTCCTCTCAATCAAATTTAAAAGTTTTTGCTCCTACAATTGGTATCAAGAGTCAAGGTTACGTCCTGGGTGGTGTAGAAATTTTGATTGGGGAGGAGAATAGAAGAGAAAAGAAATTATAGATGCAGTTTGTGCAGGGAATCTCCATCAATTTTGATGGGAAAAAATTGTTTCATGAATGGGCTGCTATGATGCAGAATTATCTGAAAGCGGTAGACTGTTGGGATGTTGTTGAAAAGGGATTTGTTATACCAGTTGATATGGATTCTTTGACAGATGCGCAGAAAGAAGAATTGGTAAGTTTTCGTTATAAAGATCGTTTAGTTCTTACCTTTATTCGAATGAATGTGACTGTTGGATTGTCAGTTTTTGATGAGATTTATAATACGAAGTCGTCAAAAGAGGCCTGGGATATTTTGATTCAAACCTATTCTGATCAAACTTGTGATATGGATGAAAAATTTGTTGATGGGAAGGAAAAGATATTTGATGAAGAAATTTCTCGATTATCAAAAGTCGAGGTTGAAGGTCTTGGTTTGTGGGATTCTAGTTTTGATGCGAAATTTTCTGCTAAATTTTTTAGATTGTCAAAAATTGATCTTGATGGTTTGCTTGCAAAAACAGTTTTTGAAGATACAGTTGATATAATTGCACATGTGGGTCAAGAAGAAAATTCAATTGATGATGATTTGGTTGAAGTTTTTAGTTTGAATCAGGTTGAAACAGAAATTTTTGATTTCTTGGGTATTGAGAAAATTTTCAAGTCTAAATATACTGCTATGAAATTTTTTGGTGAAGGGACTAACAAGAAAGAATTTGGTGCTGATTTCTCTCATGATGAATGGGTGAGTATGGATCAATTTTTTGAGATTAAGAAACAGTTTGACAAGTTTGAAGATGAAGCAGTTCCTCGTGTGAAGATGAAGATCCAATCTGATTGTAAGATGAAGATGTTGCATGCTTCGACTACGACGACAACAATTGCATTGAAGATTTTGGCGATTGATGGCATTGGTTCATGGATCATGAAGAGCTTGGTTTAAGGGAGGCTATGTTGGAGTTAAACCAAGCCCAATAATATTTTGGGTATTTTGTTATTTAGTTGGGTTTAATATTTTAATTAAGAGTTAATTTATTTAGTGGGTCCATTAGAGTTTTAGTATTTTCTAGTATAAATAGGGTCTTATGTCTAGGGTTTTAGGTGAGACTCAAAAGAAGCTCCAGATTAGGTGAGGCTTGGGAATTTGACCAAAAGATGCCTCTGGTGAAACCCAGTTAGGGTTAGTCAAAAAAAATGTGTTTCTGTGTTAGAGCCTCCATCAAAATTGTTTTTGTTCCTGTTGAGTTGAGTTTTTTCAATTAATAAAAGTTCTTGTGTTTTTAAGTACTTTTCTCCTCTCGATCAAATTTAAAAGTTTTTGCACCTATACTAACAGATAAATTAACAGACATATACATGATTATATATGATTATGATTTCTTGCACCAATTACAATGTACATTAAGTTTCATGTTTTCAAAGGTTATCAAATAAAGAAGCAATGTACCCATGGAGTCAAGGAAGACCAATTTAATCTAATCCTTTTCTGATATCCTTTGTTTGTGTTCTCACCCTTACCGGTAAAAACTGCATAGTTTTAGTTTCCATTCACAAGACCTGAATTGATTATGTTGAACTTGAAGCGGAAAAAATTAAGGGAAAATTTCAAAAAATGGCGGTCTACTAGAAATATTTCCTAGTTGGTACCATGAATAATGATAAGTACTAGATAGGAAATAGTTATTTCAAAAATTAACGTAAAGGAGATTGTATTTACTATATTATCCTTAACCATTTTAAAAAATGGACGTTTCTTTCTCCTTTGCTACATTTACCTTTTTTTTTCATTAAGAAAGGGATTACAGGTATATTTTATGTCCATTTTTTTCTCAAACATAAAGCCGCGACTTTTCCTCTGAATCTTTTAATCTCAAAAAAAGAAATCAAAATAGGTTCTTAAGGTAAGCCCCTTCAAAACTATTTGATATATTTTCTAAACTTCCAACAGCCATTATTGTCTTATTCTATTATTTGACAATTCTTACCTTTCCATTATTATTCAAGATGAATTTTTCCTCTCCTTTAATCTGTTTAAATATTTGTTGACGAGTAATCATATGGGTATTGTTCAGATGAAATCTTTCTTTTTCACCCTTTCTTTTTCATCGTGAAATAGTGAAATAGTTAAAATTCAAGTGAAGGATATTATTATTATTAGTGTTTTAATTTGGGGATTTTTTTAGAGAATTTGGGGAATTAACACACAACATAAAAAGTTAACTCTGATTATTATTAGAATTTTACTCCTTGCTTTTTTCTTTTTGCCAATTTATCTTTGCTTTTAATAAGGTCAAATAAGTAAATGTGCTTTCCTTGTTTTTAATTTTATAAGATTGTATTTCCTTACTAGTAATTATTTATTCAGATGGTATCAACGAATAAATATTCTAGTAGACTGCCCTTTTTTAAAATTTTTCCAAAAATTAATTAGCTCTAGACCAACCCTACTAAAATTTGATCTTTATCTTCAAGACGACCCAAAACTAATGGATTGAGTTTAAGGTGAGTCCTACTAACCAAAAAGCCCAGAGCAAAAGAAGATACTGTATTTCGTTTTTGGTTTATCATTTAATTTTGTGGCCAAAATTTTTGGTTTAAATTTTAATCAATGACTCATGAGTATTCCTAGAGGTTTGGACCTTCACTTGTTGGTAATAGAAAATATTTCTAAACATCTTCAGTCTTTCTAAACTTTTTGGTTTAATCATAACAAAGGGTTCTTACAACTCCCCTTGAGCCATTACCTCAATAATAACAAAAGGATTAACAAGCCAACACTTTGAGGCTCAACATTAGAACGGCTTATTGTACTTGTTGGCCCTCTAACTTGGCCAAATGTCTCATATTAGGCCTCCAACTTTATTTTTAGCCAAATAAGCCCCCAACCGAAGCTATTAGAAGTCACTGACATGGCATGCGATAGAGAAATTCCACATGGCAGTAGGATTCGAAATCCCACTGTTAGGATGTTTAGTCAAATAAATATTGTTGTCATTATATTAAACTTAATTATATATATATATATATATCTGTTTTTTTTATCTTATCTGGTATCTAGACCTTCGTTCTGACTAATCATAATCCGACCCGCGTCACGCACCTGGACTTTTGAATGAGGGCAGCTGTGTGCATAACCCTTAATTCCTTATTTCTTGAATCTACCCGTTCCGGATCCAAAAATGACCTATCCTACGAATTTTTCAGATTTTGAGACATATTCAAATTCGATAATATAGAAGTATAAGTTGTCAAAATGAAAATAAAGAAACGAGAGGAGTCTCGAATCTGAGACCTGTTTAAACTATCTGTTAACAAATAAATTTTCACTTCATCCTATCACAATTTTCACAATAATATGTCTCCTCCATATAGAGTTATGGGGTTATGGGACGATGAGTTATGTAATGATGTTATTTTAAATCCTTCACAAGTCTCTCATTTGTCACCATGTCCAAGTATAAAATGAGAACGAGACCTCTATCATGATACTCCTGTCTCCTCCATCCAGAGATTTTAGACATCATGATACCCGTGACTCCTCATAATACTAGTGTCTCCTCCATTTATAGAGGTCCATGACTCCTTCATTTAGAGTTATGTAATGCAATATGGATGTAATACAATCTATATGCTCCAATTCCCATCCACTAATAATAGGAAACAGACGAAACCTCTCAGAGTAGGTAGATCACAAGTTATTAGAAGACTAGATATAGTATATGGTTTTCTCCTATATCTCAATTATAGTTTGTATGTTGATATATAGATTTATATGATATTTCAATTTTTTCCATCTCCTATGAAAAAAAAAAGACATAAGCTTTCATAAATCATATACATGGCTAATGGTTCCCATATACAATGCAGACTTTTTTTTACCATCATATACAATGCAAAAACTATGACAAAAAGTTCATGCAATGCAAACTTTTTAAAGCTGGTAGTTGAATACAATTCAACATAGAACGTACAACTATTAAGAACAATAGAACCTAACTGCATCCGGTAAACAATAATAAATGAAATGATAGTGATTAAGTACAATAACAAATAAATAAGGAAACTGTGATTGGATATTTTTAGTAAAACACAAGCCTAACATAATTTTAAACTCTTAATAGTTGTTTATTCATTAGCATGATTCCAGTGTTCACATAGCTATATTATTGTTATAAATACATATGAAATCAAAAAATATGAGCAACCAGAGCGGAAACAATGAACATGATTAAGATTCAGATTCTAGTTGCCTAACGGGAAAACTTAAATTTATACTAATTATAATATGAGAACGTGTAGTTTGCTCATTTTTTAAAAAAATTCAAAACAAAATAAAAACTAGCTAGGGAAAATTTTAAAAAGGGGCAATGGACTAGGAATATTTTAGGTTTACTACCATGATAAATTTTAAATATTAAGAAGGAAATAGAACAATGAAAAATTATTATGAAGGACATTGTAATTTGTAAGGACTATTTTAAATTTTTAACCCTTGTATTTTTTTTTTCTGGTTTTGGCCAGATTTTAACCCTCCCAATTCTATTTTTTTTTGGAAAAAAAAACAAGGAATTCAGAGGAGGAAGCAGAAGATGTTGAAAAGAGAGATTGGATCTACTTGACTCCATTTTTATGAAGAAAACCATAGAATGCAAGAAATTTGCTGTTTCCAATAATTAAAAGAAAAATTACCTTACAAAACTCTCAGTCTCTCATGGTGGAGAAGAAAAGGATGAGTCCAGCTCGCACCACTCTTTTGGTTTAATCAATCCTGACTCACGAGCATTCATATATATAGATCATTGGACCTTCACTTGTTGGTAACAGAAAATATTTCTAAACATCTTCAGGTTTTCTAAACATTTTGGTATAAAAGATGCATTGAATCATAAATAAATCATGACAAATGGTTCTTACAACTCTCCTTGAGCCATTGCCTCCATAACAAAAGCATTAACAAGCCAACACTTTGAGGCTCAACATTAGAACTGCTTATTGTATTGTTGGCCCTCTAACTTGGCCAAATGTCTCATATTAGGCCTCGAACTTTATTTTTAGCCAAATAAGCCCCTAACCGGAGCCGTTAGAGTCACTGACATGGCATGCAATAGAGAAATTCCAGTAAGATTCGAAATCAATCATGGCAATAGGACTCACTTAACTGGATTGGATTGGATCGGATCGGATCGCTGAAATGACATATCACGTAACACCCAAGACACATGTGACATGACACATTATCGATCCTAACATCTCTATTAAAACTCTTGTTATAAAATGGATGATTTAGCATGTTCCTCTGATTGCAACGTTTTGAGTTTTGGCTCTGTAATCTTTTCTTTTAGTCTGTTCTGTTTTGCTGCTTACTACTGATTGGTTATTTTCTGGTCTGTTTGGAGCACCTTACTGCTACTTTTCCTATAATAAATTCCTTGTTGCCTTTCAAAAAAAAAATGGATGATTTAATAAAAAGTGCCAAATTTAGAAGCTTGTAAATGACACTTTTGGCCAAGTTGAATACCGAAAAATTACAATAAGCCACGTTAAAGATTAGAAACTAACATTCAAAAGATTGTTAGTCATCCTTGGGTAAAGGATACCATTGCATGAACGAGGACGTCTCTTCTGGTTCTGGCAATCCAGTTGGGTCTAATGGTAGTTGCTTACTTACAATTTTATATGCTTCCTGTCTTCGGTCTTCCTGAGCTGAAAATAGCTAAGCCCTTGTAATAAGAATTAAGAGAAGTTCAACTTTGAATATATTAATTAAATCCCAATTACCAATTCAAGAGATGGATACTTCAATATACCTATTCACATTATCAATTTATACTACTGATTTTGTTGGTAAATACTCTCTCTGTCCTATATTATTTGTCCACTTTACCTCTAATAGAAGTGGACAGATAATATGAGACGGAGGGAGTACTAATTTACATTAGCAATTCAAGAAATTTAAGTTGGACACTTCAAATAATCAAGTGCAATTATTCAATTATCAATTTACCACGATGTTTTTTATCGAACAAATTTCATATATGAAATTTGGGTAAATTACATTACATAAAATAAAATTCTTTAATCTTTCAAGGCCTCAGAGATCTCGGTGGAAAAAATTGATCTGATGAGGAAATCCATCAAGAGTAGCAAATACCAACAAAGAGTTGGATCAAGTGGTAAGCGGCTTATTTCAGTTTAAACAGGTCTCAGGTTCGAGACCTTGAGTAACCAGGTGCATGACGCGGGTCGGATCCGGATTAGTGAGGGCAAAATCCAGCGGGTCGGATCCGGATTAGTGAGTGTAAAATCCTGGATACCGGATGTGATACGAAAAAAAATCAAGAGTAGCAAGTGTTTTCTAACATCACAATAATTTTTTTTTTAAAGAATCAATAATTTATCAATATATATAAAATAATCAATTATCAACCTTTTTTAAAAAATAAAAACAAAACCGTTGATGTAGAGTCAGAAGTAGCTGGTTATATATGTTCTCATATGAAAAAACAATGGGAATCCGTCTGATTGATTTCATCATCCTCAAAATCACGCCCTTTTTTTTCCTTCTCCGATTTTCAAAACAGGATTTTTTTTAAAAAAAAAAAGAAAAAGAAAAAGAAAAAGAAAATTTTGATTTTTGCCTAACGATATAGATCCTATTAAATAACATGAGTTTGATTTTTCAACTTAATTTAAGAATCACCTGTTGATTTGTGCATAGGGAGATGTCCAAGCTTGCTAGATCTGCTTCGATTACTCGCACCCAGATGGTTTAACCTTCCCAATTGTTCTATGTATTATTATGCATACAAAACAAATTTGGTCAAGGCATCTATTTGATGAATTCCATTATCTAACAAACTATTTTGAATTTTTTTTTTGGCACGAAACCAACTATTTTGATTAGATGAAACAAATTTTTATAATAAGAAAAATTATCCATGACATTTTAACTCACGTTTAGGTCTTAAAACAATATAACGATAAATTTCGCAACATGTTTTTGATGTGCTTGCATGGTTAATTATAGTCAAAATTAATAGTATAAATTAATATTTTTTTCATCTATTATTAATGTTATTAAACTTGTGATGTTTAGTCAAATAAATATTGTCTTCGTTATTAAGTTTAATTATATAAGTTAACAAATAAATTTTCTATTATTTATAGAACAATACCAAAACAACTTACATTTAGCATAACTTAACAACTTACATTTAGAATATAGCATAAAAATACGATGTCTCCTATTACGTAGAGTTATTTATAACATAATTTAACAACTTAAATTTAACAACTTACATTTAAAACATTAATGTAAAAATACGATGTCTCGTACTATATATGTAGAGTTATGTAATGATGTTGCTTTAAATCCTTCACAAGTCTTTCATTTCTCAACATTCATAAGGATGAGATGAGATGAGACAAGGGTGAGTCTTGCCATATCTCCTTCATTTAGAGATGGTAGAGATTATGAGACTCGTGCATTGCATGTAATATAATCCTAATTAGGATTCTGGAAAGCAGATGACTCTTATTTAATCTTGGAAGAGTATGGCTGGTGAATTGTCACACCTTCCTCGGTGATCATGACTATCTGTGTAGCAGCTATTAAGAATCTCCTTTGAAGTTGGCACATGCTAGCCTTTTATTGAATTATTCATCAAAAGAAAATGCTTTTAAAAAAAGGGGAAAAAGTAAGAAAATAAGAAAATGGAAGAGAGAGGTATCCAAGAATATGGGAATCCAAAAATTCATGAGCTTGTACAAAGTTGATCCACCACCACATAGTTCAAGTAACACTATTCCATTTTCCATCCTCTAATAATAAGAGACAAACGAAAGCTCAGATAAAGAATATAACAAATCTCTCAGGGTAAGAAGAGAGCAAGTTATTAGAAGACTAGATATAGAAAGCAACACTAACTAAAATATATGGTTTTCACCTATATCTCAATTAAGTAATTAAGTCTCGCATATATATAATATATGTGATATTTCAATCTTCTCCATTATAAATCATATCCATAGTGGTTCCATGCAACTTCATATATACAATAGATATACAATGCAAAAGCTATGACAAAAAGTTCATGCAATGCAAACCTTTTATTTTTTTTTGGTGGAAACTGGAACTTTAATTAAAGGGAATTAAGAGTTAACATGCAATGCAAACCTTTTAATAAGTTGGTAGTTGAATATAATTCAACATAGGCGTACAACTATTAAGAACCTAATAACAACATTCAATAAATAACAATAATAACAAGGTCCATATTGAACAATATAATTGTGATTGGACCATTTTTAGCAAAACACAGGCCTAACATGTTTTAAAATTCTTTTCTTACTAGTTTATTAAATAGCATGATTCCAGTGTAGCTATATTTATTACTCCCTCTGTCCCATATTATAAGTCCCCTTCTAAAAACTTTATTTGTCCCAAAATATAAGTCCCTTTTTAAATCTCAATACAACTTTTACATAAGTTATCTAAATTACCCTTGTTAGTGATAGTAGAAATTTAATTGGAATTTAATTTATCTATTGATTATGAGGGAGTAAGTGGGAGGAGAGAGAGGAGGGATAAAATTGGAAAGAGAAAATAAAAGTTTATGGAAATTAGAGTTGTAACTACTTTTCTTAAACTTTGTGATACGGTCAAAATGGACTTATATTATGAGACAGATGAAGTATTGTTAAATACATATGAAATAAAGAAAAATATGAGCAAGAGAGGAACCAGTTCCAAATATCTATGGAATATATTAAATTCTTGCTAGTATTTTGGCACATCTAGATAGAAAATTAAACCGATTTTATTGATCATTACATACACAATTCAATGTGATTAAGATTCTGGTTGCCTAACCGGAAAACTTAAATATATAATGTTATAATATGCCATTTCTCCCTCACTAATGGTATGGTACACAGAGGCTGCGTGTACAAAGCGACTTAAGCTCTGTTTGGACCCATGTTTGGACCCAACCCAAAATGGTGGTGACACTTAAGCTCCATTTGGACCCAAAATGATGATGAAACAGTCAAATCCAAAATGGTGATAAAACAGTCAAACGTGGTGAAACGTTGTACTAAACAGAGATACTAAACAGAGATACGTGATGTCAAGGGAAAAAAAAAAAAAAAAGAACTAAATGAGATCTGAAGTCTAAACAATCCCTTAGATTGGGATCAGGTGTCCATGGTAGTACTTAATGGGCTAAAATTTGGCCGTATATTAAAGACGGCCCAAAATCCATGAATGGAGTTTGTACTCATGTGGCTTTTTTTTTTTTTTTTTGTGAAAACTCATGTGGCTTTTTGATAGACAGATTTTGATTTGTAGGTTTTTTTACTAAAAATTTAATAGATTTGAATGGTTAAAACTTAAAATTACACCAAAAAAAATTGAAATTAATCCATAATTTGAAATGTCGAGAATTGTGAAAAATCTTTCACCGTCTTCCACCAAATCAATCAAATCCATAATTTGATTTCACCATCTTCCATTGATTTTCATTCCACAGATTACACAGTATCACCATCTTCCACAAATTACAGTCTTTTATTCGCCACAATTTTTTATGGTGCCAGAAAAAAAATACTAAATAACTAATTTGTGGCAATTTAGTTGGATCTAGTTGAGATGGCAATTTAGTTGGATAGATGGTACATCTCTGAATAATTTAATTTAGTTGGGTTTGTAATATCATCAATTCATAGAAATAATTTAAATTGTAATTACTTATTTTTAAAAAATATTTCATTCACAAACTAAGAGGCATAGTAACATAAAATTAAATTCAATTAAATTCTTTAAATTTGAAGGCCTCAGAGATCTTGGTGGAAAAAAATTCATCAGATGGGGTTTCCCATCAAGAGTAGCAAATATTTTCTAACATCACCGGCCAAAAAAATCCCTTATTTTTATTGTACAATAATAATCATCAACATTTACAAAAACAAAACAAAACAAAACAAAAATTAATGAAAGAAAAAAAGTAAATAATAGCATGATGAAGAGTCAGAAGTAGCTGGTTATGTTCTCATATGAAAAATCAATGGGAATCCGTCTGATTGATTTCATCATCCTCAAAATCACGCCCTTTTTTTTTTACTTCTTCGATTTTTAAAACATGATTTTAAAAAAAAAAAAAAGAAATAAAAGAAAAGAATGTATCTACCTTGTCACCGAAAAATCCTATTAAGAAAGAGAAAAAGATAATCGGAGCTAAAGGCAGAGTACACACAGAGGAAAGCTGCGTATACCGCAAAAAGCCCTTACTTTTGCCTAACGATAGATCCTTTGATCCACTCGTTTCCGAATATCAAAGAATTGCAATTTTAGGCGTTTCCATCAATGAAAACAAAAAAACCGAAAAAAAAAAAAGGAGAAAAAACCCTAAAAAAATTCTATGTTAGCAGTTAAGAGAGAGAGGCTTCTTCAGCTCGCACCACTCTTTCTCACCCTAATAATCATGAATATATATACACAGACAGATGAAGAAAAAAAACCCTAAAAACCTTTGCCTTTGGGCTGTGAATTGTGATGACGCCGCCCTCTCTCTTTTATGATTTACCGCCGTAAGCCCAATGCTCAGCCCAACTCACTATTCGACTATAGTTTCTCTTTTTTTTTTTTCTTTTTTTCTTCTTTTAAATTAAATTTCTCCGTAAGGTCTGCGTTTAGTATAACGGTGCCATAGCAGTGCGATTGACACTGTTTAGTAACTGTAGAAATGAAATTACACTGTACAGATTAGATTAGATAATGTACATATGAGATTATTAGAGTAGCGATTGAAATGAAGTTTACACATAAACTCCGTTTGGACCCAAAATGATGGTAAAACGATCATCATGGTAAAACGATCAAATGATGATGAAACGGTTACGGATAAGAAGCCTAATTTAGAGTCAGTTGCTCGGAAGCTCTTTTACTTTTTTTTTTTTTGGCAATAAAAGCTCTTTTATTTTGACTATCTTCTATCTATCTTTTACATCCACAACATAATTTATACTAATTTATCAGCTAAAGTAATATCTATGTTAATTTATTTTTTATTTTGCCAAGCTCTGCTGTCCCAATTTGTGGGAAATTACGGACAGATGTAGTGAAGTAGTCCATTAATTTAATGAAACATTATTTCACCAAAAGAAAATTAATGAAACATTAAATTGAATCCAAAATATAGGCCTAGTTAATTTACAATTTTATCTGGATTTGCATCTGGGAAGACCTCTGACATCAAATCATTGTGAGGGTTTAAGAATGATATAGGTGATTCATATATATAGTATACTAATCAAGTTTTCTTACATAAGGAATCAAACTACAACATAAGCATATACAAAATTCTTCTATTACAAATTTTCTGGTTTTGTTTTACTCCACCAGGCCCCTCACTTCATATATATGCAGTATTGTGCAGTCTGAGCTTCAATAAAAGAGACTCAGGAGGCTTTCAAAATTCATCTGAAGAACACGCTAATTAAGTCCACTTTTTGTTGTGAGACCTTCAATCAAAGAGTGGCAGAAGATAGTCTCAAATGAATTCACTTCATACTTCCACTGGCACTTCCTGCTTAGAGTCCGAGGAGGCCTGAGCTACGTTTGTTCCGGTATGATCCTTAACAAAAGTCCTCAGGCATCCATTGATCACTCGTGGTGCTGCCCCATCGCAGAACCTCTTTGCAAGATCAACAGCCTTCACACAAAACACAGAATGCATCATTCAAAACAAAGCTAACGCCTGATGGTTGGAAATACGCTAAAAGAAACCAACGTTTCATTAATGATATATAACATAAAAGAGATACCTCATTTATGACAATCTGGTGCCGTGTTCCAAGAACAGTTATCTCCGACATTGCCAAGTGTAGAATACAAAGTTCCAAAATCCTGCCGGCTGGCTCATTCTGCAAGGAACCGATATATAGAGGTTTAAGTTATTTACATGCGCTAACAAATATAATGTATAATATTGTAAATACATGGTGGTAAAAGGTTTGATATAGTTATATAAAAGATGCATGAGAAATCAAATGGGTGAGAGGAGTGATGGACATTTTAATAGACATCAAAATTACACATCCAAAGCCTACAGAATGTAAATGTACACAAATATCTAGCGTCTGGAAATCGAAAGCTACAATTTAGAGAAGAGAAAATTTCACTTCATTATCAACAATTGAAACAGCACTTTAAACTGCAGAATTATACCTTCCAATTTGATGGGGCAACTTTGTCAATAACAAGGACATGACTGTCCCATTTCTCCACAACTGCTACCAGAAGTTTCCGTGCGAAACTAAGAGAAAAAACAAGAGGACAGTTATTACAAGCACACACTCTCTCTCAAACACCAATGCTTCAATCTTTTTATCAAGTATACTATTTTAGGGGGAGGGAAGCTGGAACTAAGCTCTTTAAGCAGAAGGATACACACAATTGCTCAGGGCAAGAATGCTGGTTACAAAATTCACTGTAAAATTAGAGTGTTTACCGCAAAATTAGCTTGCTGTAAACCAACTTTGGAGGAGCCGAAAGAACTTCTGCCTCTGAGATAAGACAAAGAAAATTGGAAACATGAGCCTATAACAAGTCAACCATTGCAGAGTTCCATTAACAGAGAAAAGAATTACTAGGAAAGAGGGGGCATACACACACACACACACACATATATATATATATACAGAATAGAGACGCGAATGATACTACATTGATGGCATAAAGAAAAAGCTTAAGAATGTATACGAGCATATATGTAAAGCATATATCTTTGTGGTAAATTACCAATAGCAGAATCCTGCTCATCATTGCGCAAAAGCTCATCGGCTTCTTCAACGGATTGAGTAGTCACAGGAGGCCCTCCAAAGCTCATATGATTGTATTGCAATAGTGAGGCCTTGTCAAATTCATAACCAGGTTCTTAAAAGTAAAAAAAACAGAAGAAAACCAAAGAATTACTCAGTATTCTAAAATCTCAAGTGTTAAAATGCTAAAACAAAGTTACACATAGTAAAAATGATGGAAAAGAAATACCTCTAGTAGCATTAATACGTCTCTCAAACAATCGAATGGGGTCTGAGCCTTCTAAACACGACGCATAAACAATTAATCTGCTCAAAAACCCAATCTCGAATTCAATTCAATGATATAAAAAAACAAAAAGAAGAAACGAACTAAAAAAGGAAGCAAGAGAACATACAGAGCAAGTTCCCGGGCGGCTCTGGGGCTGCAAAAGCGGCCACTTTTATCAATCTTTGGAAGCATTTCTTTAGACTTGTGAAATGCTTGTTGGTCCTGGACCTGAACTTGAAGAGCCATGGAAGGGAAGCAACTTCGAAGTCTTGGGTTTGCAGTTGTTAACCCACGCTTGGGCGGCAGCCGCAGCGGCAAAGAAAGAAATGGGTACTCAATAAATGGCTGAAGATGTTGTAATCCGAAGTGGGATTTAGAAGAATAGCAGCTTAAAACACAGCTCGACCGAATTCCCTCCATGGTTTGCCTTGCTTTGCGCGCACTGCCTCCTCCTCACTGCTCTAAAACTATATCCTACTGAAAGATTTTTTAAAGGTTTAAGATATCTTCTTCTTCTTCCTTTGTATTTATTTTTTCCTTTTTATTAATTAACTACTGTATTTTTTAAAAAAGTAAATATTATATATTCTCTGAACGACATCGTTTTGGTCCAGAAACGCACGCTCTCTTGTTCTAGTTTTTCCTCTCCCTAGAATGGCTCTCTGCTTTGCTGCGTGATTTTGGGTTTTGGGGAGGCAGCTTAGCTTAGCTTAGTAGCAAGAAGAATTCGTAATAAGCAGACGAAAGTTTTTGATTGTAGAGGAAGATGAGAGTATATTCCATTTTCATTCTCCTTGTGTTTTTTATAGCTTCTTCATGCTTTAGATCAGCTTCTTCTGCTCCCAAAGACCCATTTCTTGGGATTTCTCCTCAAGGTTTTATTTCCCACTTCTGTTTTTTGTTTTTGGGTTATAATCTTTAATTTCAATGAACTTGATTGATTTGATTTGATTTTGATGATACCCAGATGAGAATTACTACAAGTCGTCTTCAGATACTATCAAATGCAAAGACGGATCCAAGAAATTCTCCAAATCCCAACTCAATGATGACTTCTGCGATTGTCCTGATGGCACCGATGAGCCTGGTCAGTATAATTCTTTCTTTGTTTTTTCTGCTGCTTTGGGTTTTTTGCTTTTCTTCAACTTTCATTTGCCTTTTCATAGGAACATCGGCTTGCCCAACTGCAAAGTTTTACTGCAAGAATGCTGGACATGTTCCTCAATTCATATTCTCTTCTAGAGTGAACGATGGCCTCTGTGGTAAGTGTCGTATTGCTACTTCTAAAGTGCACTGTATTCATGGAATTGGCTGATATTTTTGCTACAAATAAACTTTGATGCTGTAAATAAGTTATTGATGCCCTTAGACTCTCTGTTTGTATGGTCTTTTTGATTTGGTTTTTCATTGACTTGCCAATTTCTAGATTGTTGTGATGGGAGTGATGAGTATGATGGCCAAGTGAAGTGCCCCAATACGTGTTGGGAGGCAGGCAAAGTGGCTAGAGATAGACTGATAAAAAAGATCACTACATATAAGGAAGGGGTTACAGTGCGAAACCAGGAAATTGAAAAGGCTAAAATAGCTATAGCTAAAGATGGGGCAGAACTAACAAAGCTTAAAAATGAGGAGAAGATATTGAAGGGCCTTGTTCAACAGCTTAAAGGTAATGCTTTCGATTATCTGCTGCACCTTCTGAATATCTAGCCATATTCGTCATATAGTAATCATCACTGTGGTTGTGACAAGATTGCATGTCATCTAAATTGCATGTGCATACTGAAATGTTGTATTTATTTGCTTTTGAGGCTGTTGTGATGTGAATATCATCATGACTGGTGACAAGAGAAAATGTTGTATCCCTGGTTAAGAATATAGAGGCTTTCACATGTGGTGTGATTTCTGCTTTTCTGTGACAAGATTTGTTCTGAAAGCTCTAATTGCTGGTCTTATTGTTGATCTGTCCAGGAAACTAAAAATGTTCAGGATTCATGTGTAGAAAATGCTGTCATGTTCCTAATATTTCCAACAAATTTAGATTTAGCCTTTACTTTTCAGCATTAAAGTTTTTAGTTTATCAAATAGCACCTGATTGTGTATCTAGTATCTACATAGGGTTTGAATCTTTAAATTTTCATCCATGTGGTGTTCATAATTGACCTAAGGGTTCACAAATTGTGCATATGTTGTTTTTAAACTTGTACATTTCAATATTGCGACTATTGAAATGCATTTGTGTGCTTTTCCCTGTATAGAACATAAAGAACAGATAGAGAAGGCAGAGGAGAAGGAGAGGTTGCAGAAAGAGAAGGAAGAGAAGGAAAAAAGAGAAGCTGAGGAAGCATTAAGGAATAAAACAAAAGTCGAGGAGGAAGGGAAGGTGGAAAATGAGAAAGTTGAGCAAGAAGCTAGCAGTGAAGACAAACCAATAGAAAGTACACATGACGATTCAATTGGTAACATTGACGATTCTTCTTTAGATGAGGTCAGACTGGTTTTTTTTTAATTTCCTTTCATTTTCTTTTAGGGAGTTTAGATCTTATTTCTTCTGTTCTTTTTGTTGTCTTTCATTACCATCCTTGCAGCAGGACCTCGAAGTGACCAATGATGATGATCATCCAGCACCAGCAGCAGAAGATGAAAAGCATGATACTTCCAAAACTGAAGGATCTCCACTTGATATTGTAGAGGAGGTAAGCTAAGGCTTCCCTCTTTAATTCCATTCTTTCACATGGAACCTTCGAATCCTTGTCTGTTGTAGCTTGGCATTTGACAATGATACATTCTTACTTGGTTTTGTAGCATGGGTCAGAAAATAAGCATGCTGCTTCTGCAAAGCACGAGGATGATTCTGCTGTTGCAACCGAAATTGATCATGATGCTGGAAACAAAGTATCACCTGATGAAGTCAAAAAAGTGGTAACTTTCTTTGCTTATGATACTACATTGTCATTTGACAAAGATCAAATTTGTTCTTAAGGGATAAGCACCCTTATGTTGGTTTTTCAAAATAAATATTTGAAGCATTTTGCTGAAAAAAGTTTGATAGAACAGCTAGTCTAAACCAAGAATCATAATCATACTTAATAAAACAATAATAACAGAATTACAGACGTTGTGTTGAGAGCTAGACATTGTCTGGGAAATGGGTTAGAAAGGAGAAATGAAGTCATGAATTAAGGTTTTTCAAAAGGAGAATAGAAACAGGATAATCTGGCTTGTTTTGTTTGAGCATCAAGAATCTGCATTAGTGTAATTGTTTCTATTATAGAATTCTTGAGGAGGCAGGCTACTTTCAGGTCTGTTCTGCGTAAACTAATATATTTAGTTTTCTAGATTCTTTATCTTTTGCAGCAACTTTAATAAATCGCTGCTGTGGGGTATAAGAAAAGGGTCTCAGGGTGAAAGGAAAAAGTGGAAGTTGGGGCCCTGCGGAGATTTTGTCGGGTGGGGTAGTTGGATGCTATTTGTGTTTTTCAATGCGTGTTAACTACAGTTTTCTTCTTTGGAGGACTTTTACTAGTGTACATTTTACTCCTGTGGGTTATCTTTTTATGGGGGGGAAAACAGCACTATTTCTCGGGAAATTTTGGGCATGCATAAGCTTGGCAAATTGCTAGGCACTTCATCCTTTTTTTTTTTTTGTCTACATAATTGCTCTCTGATGTCTGTAGGAGAGTGATGCATCTGAAACTACTGAGGGATTGTCAAAGGAAGAGTTAGGTCGCCTTGTTGCTTCCCGTTGGACTGGGGAAAAAAATGAGAATCAAGGCAATACCCATGATAATGCTGATGAAAGCCATGAAGAAATACCTAGGGACACACATGATGAGCAATACGATGGCTATGCTTCTGAATCTGATGAGGACACTGGAAAATATGATGACAGTGGAAAATACAATGATGATGACATAGATGATGAACTAGAAGAAAATTATGAAGAAGAGAGTCATGATGACACGACTTCATACAAATCCGACACAGATGATGAACCTTACTTGTCAGGTTTGCAATTCTTTTCTCGACAGTATATCATTCTAAGCTGGGCTAACACCATTCCTAAGCTTACTGGTAAATGTTTTGTTAGATACGACGTCCCAGAATAACCCATCTTGGTTGGAGAAGATTCAACAAACAGTGAAGAATATTCTAAAGGCTGTTAACATATTCCAAGCTCCTGTAAACATATCAGGTATATATTGAACTCCAAATATTATATACTAAATATCTAATTGAGTGCATGGAAATTTGTAATCTCTTGTGTTTGACTTGTTTAGAGGCTGCTCGTGTACGCAAGGAATATGATGAATCAAGTGCCAAGTTATCTAAAATACAATCAAGGATATCGAGCTTGACAAAAAGGCTAGAACATGACTTTGGTATGTAATGAACTGTTTCTGTGTCTAACCAGTGAAATTCTATTTTATTGCTTTGGCTTCCATTAACTGAACTTGGGGATAACATTACAGGACCAGAGAAGGAGTTCTACTCATTCTGTGATCGTTGCTTTGAGATCAAGCAGAATAAGTTACGAACTTCTGATTGAGTAATTTGTTCAGTAATCACATGATCTATTATATATAAGACTGTCAACAAAATTGGTGGCTTTGAAAATTCTAATTTGTTACACCTTTTGTGACCTATTTTTATCTCTTCAGGTATGTTTACAAAGTGTGCCCATACAAACAAGCTTCTCAGGAAGAGGGCCACACCACAACTCGTTTGGGGTAGGTGTATTACATTTATTTTCTTCTTTGATTGATAGAATGCTTGTCCTTTCTTTATAGTGTGAAGTTGAGGTGCTACTGCAGTGATTAAAAGGGATAAGATTATAGTACAGATATCTCCTTGCTCTTCCTCAATTGTGAGATCGGCAAATTTTGTATTATTGTAAATGTGATTCCCTGTTAGCGATAAATTGAAACAAATTTTTCATCAGAAAGATTTCTTAGTAAAGAAAGGAAATTTGATGGGTGGGTTCCTCCCACCCCGATATATGGGTATGAATGGGTATTTATAACCCGACACATTTTAAACCTGTTCTTTTGCTACTCTTAGATGTGGAGGTCCAATCCTCCAATATATGAAAAGTTTTAAAAGATTATTAACATTCCTATGTAAGACGCATGTTTGTATACTACAGTCACCTCTGAATCGAAGCAACTAAGGTGGATGTGCTTGTGGTTTTTGGCTTGTCCATGTGTGCATGCATATAGGTCATATATCTTCAACTGAATATCTGTACTTCTCAGATTCACTAATTTACCCTTCCTGTTTTTATAATGGTCGGGGTTCTCTAATAGGCGTTGGGACAAATTTGAGGACTCATACAGGACGATGGTATTTTCAAATGGAGATAAGTGCTGGAATGGCCCAGATAGAAGTATGAAGGTACTGTCTAATATCATAGTTTAAATGTTTGGTTTCTTTAGTTGTTTCTAGAGGAACTCCTCTGTACAGGTATTTCCTTCAATTGATGGGACTGTTCAATTGAAATGATTTTATTGTTCTAATTTTAGTAGTCTATTATGTCTGAGAAGATGTAGGTGAAACAAGAATGAACTGAAAGTTGACAATGAAATTGATTTATTGGCCCTTCAAGTTGTTGAGCTCTATAAATTTTCTTTTTTTCTACAGGTGAAATTAAGATGCGGTTTGAAAAATGAGATCACAGATGTTGATGAACCAAGCCGTTGCGAGTAAGAATCTCTATCTCTCGTGGCATGTGCATGCATGTGCATCCATGTAATGTGTATTTCTTGTGCATGTGTCTATGAACATATCTTGCTCCTAACAATTAATTTGTCATGACAGATATGTAGCTTTGCTGTCTACCCCAGCTCTTTGCCTGGAAGATAAGCTAAAGGTAATTGGTGGTATTATAATGAATTAAGTGATATAATACTCTTCCCTGTTTCTCCGTAATCTCTAAACTGGTTGGTAAATCTTTTAATTGTGATAGGAGCTGCAAGATAAACTAGATTCGATGAACAAAGAACAACCTCAGGGACATGATGAACTTTGACGAGCCTGAACTGTGTACTCACGGATGTACTAGAGGATGTCGACTCCAGAACTAATTTTATTCTTAGAAGGCTTATCAGTTCATCATAGAAACGAAGAGATGTAGAATGTGGAGTTTTTGAGCTGTTAGGCTGAACTTGAAGGATATCAAGCAATATCTGAGGTGACCTCCTGAAATTTTTTTCATAGTGGAGTATTCTTCTTCATATTGCAATTACATATTGAGGTGCAATTATAATTTGTCCGGCTGAGCTATAAACTGATTTTGGTAACAATGCTTCTGTCATACTTATTTGAATTTCTGCATAGAATAATTATAAGAATACGTAATACTAGTGATTAGTGAGAATGAAGTTAGTTTAAGTGACATGTGGTTCTCTTAGTAACTTGTTGACTGTCAAATTTTCTCTTGATTTTTAGCAATTTGTTACTTTGAGAGGAAACAAAATAGACAATATGCTTCTCTATGGGATGTCAGTCAACATGAATTAGGGTTGATTAAGCTATCAAATGTGGATGGCAAGCATTGGGTTTTGAATTCTAATGTCTCTGCCCTGTGGAATGGAGCTCGTGTTATTGACCCAACAATACATGAAACAATGGGTACTTTTTCTTTTTGTGTTTCCTGTCTGTTTTCTGGTTTTCCTTTTGATTGGATTGAATAGCCTTCCTTCTAGACTCTAGTTGCCTAGAGTCTATTGATTTGACTTTTCTCGGTTCCAATTCAAGATCAACGCTCAAACCAAGAAGGGTTGGTCTCGTTTTGGTTGGGTTGGTGGGTGGTTTCATGAGAAAAGCTTGTGTTTCAAAAAGTAAGAGAGATGGTTTCATGATTCATGTGTGTGTGAATACGTGAGGAGTAGGACTGAGCGTTAAAAGTAAGCGTCCACTTATATATTTCTATGGGCTCACGATGACAAAGACAAAGGCAGGAGGATGGATTTAGTAAGTGAGTGGGGTTTCAGATACGACTCATATTCTCTCTATCTCTGCATTGTAAATGGCAAAAAGGTGAAGGATGGCAGCAATTGCAGCCAATCCTCGATGGCATGGCATGGCAGCTAATAAAGGAGAAGTTTCGAAGGGGTTTTTTTTTTTTAACATATTTGTGGTCTAAAACCCGTTTAGCTGACAATGACCCTAAGCGTAGACACATCCTGGCGGATAAATGACCTAAATCTTTACACATGGACCTCTTACATTCTTTTGTTTTGGTGTAACTTATAAGTCTTGTATTCGATAATCATATTGAATCCTAACTAAATAGAGTTAGAATCAGAGCCCTCAATTAAAGACATCAAACTCTTTCAAATCAACCAACAAGAATTATACACGTCACCCCATTCTAGAAGTCAAAATTTATAATATGCAGCTACTTGAAATTGAATATACAATAAATGACCAATAAAAGTAAGAGTAGGTGTACATAAATCTAACAAAAGAGTGGGTCCTGTGCCCCGCCCATAATCAAACCAAAGCCATCAAATTCCAAATGTGAATGAAATGCCCTTTCGTCCTTTTCTTTTTCCTCTTCTATTCATGGCCTTTGGTGATGATGATTCGAAAACGTGGTTTAATTTTCATATTCCAAAATGGTGTTCAATTTCAGATAGCTTTTAGCCAATTCCAATGGACATGTAATATATGTAAAAAAAAAAAAAAAAGCCCATGTTTTAAATTAATTAACCCATTGTAATAGTAATAGTCAATGGATTTTAAAAACCGAAGGCAGAACAAGAAAGAGGAACCAAACATAGTATTATTCTTGCAGTGATTCCCAGCTTGTTCCTCAAGCAAAACAAAACCAACCTAAGGTCCTAAACCAATCAGTCAATTGTAGCTTTCTTTTTCATTTCTTTATTTTTATTCGTTTATTTATAACCAAAATAAAAAAATAAATTACTAAAAGCATCGCCAAACACGCTTCTTTCATTTAATACTAAATCTTCAGCCTTTTTTGCTTTTACTTCTGCTTCTGCTCCTCCTTCTCCTGGATCCGTGATTTATAGATAGATTGTTTACCCAAATCGAAAAATCTTTTCCCTTTTTTTGATAAATCTCATTCATTCTTCTTCTAATCAATATTTCTACTTAAAGGAAGAACCTGTTAATTTGTTTTAGAAAAAAAAAAAAAAAGGAAGATTGAAATGGAAATGAATGGAGGAGCGCAAATGGAGAGGAAGGCCAAGACGAAGATCGTCTGCACGCTTGGACCAGCATCGAGGTCAGTGGAAATGGTCGAGAAGCTTTTGAGAGCTGGAATGAACGTTGCTCGCTTCAACTTCTCTCATGGATCTCATGAATACCATCAGGAAACCCTTGATAATCTCAGGGCCGCCATGAACAACACCGGTATTCTCTGCGCTGTTATGCTCGATACCAAGGTATTCCTTTTCTGAGATCCGATTGCTTGTTTCTTTTCATGATCAAGTTCATTAGATCAGATTTGCTTGCTTCTCCCTCCAACTTTTATTAAATAATATATATTGTTATTCCTTACATCTGAATCATATTAGTATTCTTTCAAATCAGAATTTGGTTGCTTGCTTGCCAAAAGTCAAAGTTTTTAAGAATATATATATATATATATATATATATATATGCTCTGCTCCCTATGTTAGTCTTATGATTTACCAGTTCTGTAAGAATCAAAGGTTTCTCTGTGTATCTTAGTTACTGCATAATCTTTTGTTTGGCAGTACTTATTCTTCTAAATATATCATTAGAGATGAAGTTATGTTTGGCTATATGGAGTTTAAATATCTTTAGGAGATGAAATGATTACTTTTACAGGGTACCGATTTACTGTCTTTAGTGTTGTAATTTTTGTGACTGGATCAGTCGGACAGTGAGGCTGGCAGTAGGCTTAAATGTTGTTTTTGTATGGTAACTTTCAGGTTCATTTATATTTATATGTTTGCATTCTTGTGTTAGTAGTAGTAGTACTTCTGTTATCGCTCCTGCATCCTTGTCTCTCTGGCATGTGGACCTTATTGTTTGGGTCCCCAGCCCCCTTTTTGTGGCTTTTGTGATCTACAAGTGTAACTTTGGACAAAGAAATTCCTTTTTTTCTTTTGGGCTTATATAGCATGTGATTCCTGTTTTGATCAAACAAAACTGATGATTAGGTTTGGACTTTTGGAGGAAGGTATAGTGCTGGAGTAGGAGTGAGTCAATGCATAAGAGTTTAAGGAGTAAAAATAATAATAAGAACATATATATAAGATAATTGAAAATGAGGAACAGTTTTTAGTGTAGCAATTCTTTATATTTTACAGGAGTGAAATATATATGGAAATTGAATGTACAAACATAGAACATGATTATTAAAGTCAACTGCGACAAAACATGCAATGGATGGGTATAGTCAGCATTCAAAAGAGATACCATTTATGCATGGTAGATGGTAAATGTAAATAATTTTTAAAAGATTGTGCAAGACATTGTTGCCATTCTGGTAAATATGAGTAGCATAATTACTTCCCCTAATTCAAAGCTTGTTCACTAGGCTAACAAGTTAATCATGGGCCAAGTCGATGATATCCACATTTAAAACAGACATTTGATTTCTGCGGCAAAATCTTACTCTTAACTACTTCAGCTATTTACAACTTTGACGATACATGATAATTATGAGATTATGTGTGTTAGAACAAGCAACGGTTGTAGCTAAAATATATTCTTGAATGTAATTTAAGGCTTTTGATGCTACTTGTGCAAGTCACTGTTACTATTATTCAATTTTCTTATATTGCTCTGCTTTTTAGTTAGACATGTATAAAGCATCTCAACAGCTCTCTTATTCACGCAACCAATGTGCTGAATCGTGTATTCATGTTTGAAGCATTAAAGGTTTTATTTATTTTAATTTAACTATATTATGGTGAAGCTGGCTGATCCTAAATAGTCATTAATATGTAAACTTTCAGGGTCCTGAGATTCGAACTGGCTTTCTGAAGGAAGGAAAAGTTCAGCTGAAACAGGGTCAAGAAATTACCATAACTACTGACTATACCATAAAGGGTGATGAGAAACTGATAAGTATGAGTTACAAAAAGTTGGCTGAGGATGTCAAACCAGGGATGGTCATACTTTGTGCAGATGGGACAATCTCATTTACAGTCTTATCTTGTGACAAAGCAAAGGGTTTGGTTCACTGTCGCTGTGAAAACTCTGCAGTTCTTGGTGAGAGGAAGAATGTTAATCTTCCAGGGGTCATCGTTGACCTCCCAACCTTGACTGAAAAAGACAAGGAAGATATCTTGAAATGGGGAGTTCCTAATCAAATTGACATGATTGCTCTGTCATTTGTTCGAAAAGGCTCAGATTTGGTGGAGGTTCGTAAGCTGCTTGGAAAGCACGCTAAGAATATACTTCTCATGTCAAAGGTATGCTCAAAGGAATTGCAGATGTTATTTTTATGCTGTTTTACTTGCATTGAGGAATCAGAACTGGTAGTTTTATTGCTTTTGCATGACATGGTTAGAAATTTATAGGTGGGAACATTTTGCTTACAGGAAGTTTTGAAGGAGAAAAGTCATAAAATAGTGAGGCAAGTGTTTAGAGACTAACAATGCATGTTGGATAGGGAGAAAGGATTATGAATGCATATATTTATGACAGGGTAGTATATTATTATGCCATCATGATGAGTTAATTTTCTCTTTGAACATTTACTGGTAGGTTGAAAATCAAGAAGGGGTTGCAAATTTTGATGACATCCTTGCAAATTCAGATGCATTTATGGTTGCGCGAGGTGACCTTGGAATGGAGATTCCAATTGAAAAGATATTTCTAGCACAGAAAGTGATGATATACAAGTGTAACATTCAAGGGAAACCTGTTGTAACAGCAACACAGATGTTGGAGTCCATGATAAAGTCTCCAAGGCCAACCAGGGCTGAAGCTACTGATGTTGCCAATGCAGTTCTTGATGGCACAGACTGTGTAATGTTAAGTGGTGAAACTGCTGCTGGAGCTTATCCAGATCTCGCAGTTCAGACCATGTCCAGAATATGTGCAGAAGCAGAAAGCACACTTGATTATGGAGATGTCTTCAAAAGGATTATGGAACACTCACCGGTGCCCATGAGTCCATTAGAAAGTCTGGCTTCTTCAGCTGTTAGAACAGCCAATTCTGCGAAAGCAGTTCTTATATTGGTCTTAACCAGGGGAGGAAGTACAGCAAAGCTGGTGGCAAAGTACAGGCCCGGCATGCCCATTTTGTCAGTGGTTGTCCCTGAGATCAAGACTGATTCATTCGATTGGTCATGCAGTGATGAAACACCAGCAAGGCATAGCTTAGTCTATCGTGGTTTGGTTCCGGTTCTGTATGCTGGATCTGCCAAAGCATCTCATGAAGAGACAACAGATGAAGCATTGGACTTTGCTATTCAGCATGCCAAGTCAAAGGGGCTCTGCAAGAATGGGGATTCAGTTGTTGCTCTGCATCGGATTGGAACTGCATCTGTAATCAAGATCTTGACTGTGAAATGAGTTTACCTCAGTGATATCATTTCCAATTTTGATTATCGTCATTTTTGGGAGGTTCCCGGGTACGCAGGGTAAATGCTGCATATGAAGTCAGCAGCCTTCGGTGTTTATTTTTTGGATGCAACGAACACGATTCAAGGTCATTAGTAAAATGTTCTGATAATATCGCGTGCTAAACGCTGAATCTTAAGACTTCTTTTATATGTATCTATGATTTTTGTTGACAGGTAATTTTCATTTTGATTCCCCGAGTGGTTTTTGATTTGTTACAGTAAGGCTTGAAGGTGTCCAGGCTTCAGAGTGTTAAAAGACTAGAATTTCACAGTAACAGGTTTTTTTACTCCATTTTTGACAAAAGAAATCCTCTTCTGCTGAGTTTTTGGTTGATGCTATTGGAAAGTTTCATGTTTTCTGAATGAATGATGATATTGATATCTACTTTGCATGAAGACAAAAAACAAAAACCCAAATCAAAAAAGATGGGGAAAAAGAACGGTAAGTCTTGAAGGTTAGGTTAGGTAGGTAATTTCTTGATCAGCATTTATGAATGATGAAAGTTATGTAGAAAGTGTGAGTGAGATGCATCCAATTCCAGTCACAGACAAATAACAAATGCATGGCAGTTTCTGGAAAGTAGTAGTAGAAATTACTCGTGGAAAACGTTTTGTTTATGATATTCGTGAGTCAAGTTTCCATCGTCCGAAATTACTTGGTATGTCATCAGCATTTGCCATTCCATTTATATATTGTAGTAATTAAAATTTGTACTAGAAGTCTCGTACAATCCAAGCCATGGAAATTCAGATTTAGAATATTCAATGAGACAGTTCCACACGGTTGGGGGACTGGCTAAGCTTCAGCCAGATCATTCTTCCAATCTCTAATAATCAACGCCACTATTTTATTATTCTTTTCCCAGTTGTTAAAAAAGTTATGAATATCCATAAATTAAACCATTAATTAACAAAAACTACACGGCAGGAGAAAGGAATGAATATATAATAAAGTTCAAAGTCTAATAAAAAATTATAAGCACTGCACAACTTGTAATTTCCTAAGAAACTGAACACCTCAAAGTCTCAACCATGATGGTGATGAATTTGTCCATATCCCAAATCCATATTATCATATGTACTTTTATTGCCCATTCAAACAAACACCATTGGCAAATCACAAATGCAGTTGAAACTTCTATGAATGAAGCCAAGGACATAATTGAAATAAACCAAGGAAAATGACTAATAAAATGAATAGAAACAAATATACTACATAGCAGGATTCATGAGTAGGGTAATATAGCAGCAGAAATTCTTCCAAAGAGGCAAAGGATCTACAAGGGTACAGAAATGCTAGAAGAGAAAACACAAGTTATTTCCCAAGATTCAAATTGACTGTAAAATAACTATGTACACAAGCAAGGCAGAATATTCAAAGCAATTATAGAGATTTAGGATGCTAGGACAAGTGACTTATGGAAATATACTCAATGTCTCATATGCTAGATAGGGACTTCCGGGAATATACTCAATTCTCATCTGCTTGAGAAGCACTTCCTGTATGGGAACTCGAAGAAGTAGACGATGAATTGCCTCCACCAGACTGAGAAGACCCTGATGAGAACAAACCATTGAATGGCCATGGGAATGAGAACCTTCTGCCATTCCCACTTCTTCCATCTCCTTCATTGTCTTCACCACTACCATTAGCATTGCTTTCGGTTTCTCGTTGGTTGGTGTTACTTCGTGACCTCTCAGATTCGAGTTTTGATTCATCAGCAGGCAACTGATATCTACAAACTGGACAAGAACTATGAAGCTCCAACCATGGCAGTATACACCCATTATGGAACTTATGCTTACATGGCATTTCCTTTGCTTCGGTGCCAGCCTCAAAATCATCCAAACACACAGAACATTGCAAATTCTCCTCTATTTTCACAGTGGGCAAGGCTTCAATTGCATCTTTTTGTGCTGGAGGAGTCCCATATCTGTTTGGGTCATTTTCTGCCAGATGCTGCAACAACAAGTCTAAACCAGGCCCAATGAAATAATCGCCCAATGACCCTATATGATTGGAGTTTTGGTTTTGACCACCCTGGTTGGAATCATAAGAACCCTGAACAACGATAGTCTGATTGAAAGGATTGATCAAAATTACACGCTCTCTTTCTCTATCCCTATCCCTGCTTGTCTCCCTATCTCTATCCCTATCCCTATCATTCCCAGAATTCTCAGCTTCAGACACCATTCCATCTCTTATACCTTGGAGCAACTGTAAAATAGTTGCAGAGCTTCTTCTCCTTCTCCTGATGATGGATTCAAGTTCTCTGTCCAAATCAGTCTCTCCTCCATGGCGGGCTTCACCATCATCATTGTCATCATCATCATCATCATCAAAGTCAAAACGTCTAAGTCTTCTGCGGCGACGTGGATTACCCATCATACCTAGTAAGATTGGTGCCCACAACGAGAGTGCACGATCAGATGCAATATCAGAATCTACATCTTGACTGTCCCTTGTACCACTGCCCATTTCTTCAATGAAACCACCTTGACAGAATGGGCATTTAATCTCAACTTCCAGGATAGGGTTCACCATTTGAGAGCACTGGTAACACCAGTACCTTGATGCCATTGCTTCCTCCATTCTTTAATAAGCCTTCCTCAGCACGAATTTCTTTTCTCTTTTCCTCTTCTTTGTTGGAATTCTGTCATAACCAAAGAGCAAATAGCATCATCAACCCACATAGAGTCAACTAAAAATGGAAGTAAAATTGATCTTGGCAGATCTACATATTTAATTGTCCTTCAATGAACAAACTTTTTTCCAACTTGTGATAGACACCGTAAGGGAAACAACCCAGAAAGAATTTTACAGTTAATCAAATCAGATCAAACCCCTAACCCTTTAAAATCATTTCCCTTCTATACATATACAAAGAAAATACATCAAGAATAATTCACAGATTCGAAGCAATCCCTTCAAAAACAAATGCAAAATTAAAGGTCTTACCAAAGAGAAGAACACAAGAACAGAACTTCAAAGGAGCACCCAAGAGAAGAAAACAAGATTAAACCACGAGGAAAAAAGAACCCAGAATCTAAAAACCGCTAAATAACAACCACAAATACCAGCAAAGGGCTCTGAAAACAGCAAGCGATTTCTTCAAGAAAAACCCCTTTTGATAAAAAAAAAATTATTTATATGAGAGAGGCCAAGGCAAGACAACTAGCCTTATGACCACACAGGGAAAAATAAGGTAGGTAGAGTAACGATTAACATTATAGAAGGATCTGGAGCTTTACCATTCTAATTCTCAAACCCTCAAGATTTGACCAAAAAGATATTTTCCCCTTAATATAATAATTAATAATTTATTATCCATGAAAATCCACAGACAAAATCAAAACGAAAATCATCAACAAAATGAAGTTTTGCAACAGAGCAACGAAAACATACTCTAGATTATGTTTCTCTTACCTTTCTTTCTTTAAGATTGTAGGTAGCTGTGAAATTGAAGAAGAAAGAGAAAAAAAAAGGAAGAATCTTGGGTTGATTTTGGGTTGAAGAAAAGAGAAAGAAAATGGCTACAGTTTTACTTTTTCTCATTATAGGACACAATCCAAAACGCTCTCTCTCTCTCTCTCTCTCTCTCTCTCTCTCTCTCTCTTCTAATTTCTGTGAGATTTATTGTTTATATATTTATTAATTAAAAATATATAATTTTATTAGTAGTATATATAGTAGCTTATTTATTAACTTCCAATCCATTTCAAGTTTTTAACTTTGATTAAAATAAAATAATGGAAATCTTCTGCATGAAATGATAATAGAAGGAAAACGCGTGATGAGGTGGCAGTGATTGATAGGTTTTCAAAAATCAATCAATCAAATACATTTTTTATTTATTTACTATATCTAAACAAAGGGTAAGAGATGGGAAAGGGTCGGCTTGGTTGGATTCAGGTTCATTGGATTATTTCAGGTTTCATCATTTCTGTCTCGGGTCATTTTGGGTTCAAGTCCAAGCATGTTCCAGTTCCAACCATTGACACCTTTATCAAATCAGGTTGAATCAAGTTCAAACCTGGGCAAATTATCGGGTTCGGGTCCATTTTACCACTGGATAGTCACCAAATCATTTGACGGTGGTGATTCTGCCACCTATGCTGTAAAATGACATCCACCATTATAATTTGATTAATTTCAACTTCGGATCATCATTTAAGCACAAAGTTGAAAACATTTCATGTTCGGAAAGTTTCAGGTTCACATCAACTTTATCTTCGTTAATACAATGCTGAACTCTTAGTTCCAGTGATTATGATTCAAATTCGGACTTCATAAATCTCAGCCAGAGTTAACAAGTTTTGAGAAAAAGAATAACTCATTCCATTAAATACCGAGTAAAAAGCATACTCACAAATGACAAATCAGTCAAAATGGAGAAGACATAAACAGGTGCAGTATTGGTTTATGGTTTCTAAAGAATTTTCCCCAACTAACTCTTATACGACGCTAAAAGTAAAACTGGGCCCTTTCGAGAAGGATGGTGTGATGGAGATAATGCCAAGTCGAACCTAGACACACAAATCCTTCCACATATCCAAATGTTCAGCCTGTTGCCTAAATTAGGGCCAATAAGCCAATGCAAATCATGTTCAAGATCAATCGTCGTACCTGTACCATAGGTCCGATCCACGTGCTATGATTAAAGTCTGATCTAGACCTCTCTTCTAAAGAGAATAACAATAAGGAATTCTGAACTGCTTAGCTAATAGCAAAACCTCTTGACTCTACTCTATTTCTTACAAGATAAACTCAGGATTTCTCTTCCTAAATCAAAAGAGTTGTAGCTACATCCCGGGAAAAGAATGACAAACTAGGAACCTGTACAAATCACACTCCCACGCGTATCCTGGGCCATCGCTGATCAAATGGAAGAAGGCTCGGAACAAAACATGTGGGTTTGATACTGCGCTGAGCTTTTCACCGTGCCATGCTCAAGTTCAAACATTATCAGGCACTTTTGGAGCATTCTCCTCCTGCAACAATTGAATTTGGGTCAAGGCACCAAACAAATGATAGACCACTAAATAGGACAGTAAAGTAATCAATAATTGGAAAAGCGAGCCACATTATTTAAAGTTCTATAAAGTAACCAATAATTGTTCAAGCATTTTAAAATTAAACAGAAAAGAAAAAAGCTAGCACTGGTGAATTATGCTTAGCATCAAAACTCAAAAGTTTCAATGAAGAAGTATACCATGAAGAACCCATAAACTTGTAGGATCACCCAAAGTAAATAGAAACATATTAAACTGAACATAGGACAGGACCACAAGCAGTGTTGGAAGACCAAACCAACGTAAATACACTGACAAAAAAAGCAGCAAAATGATGCACAAGCCCACACATTGCAGTGGCTTCATGATCCTTCCTCTCTATCTCATTCCGCCATCTACCCTATCTCCTCTTTCCCAATAAGCCCTAATCACCTACTGTCCTATATCAGTCATAAAGATGCAAAATAGAAAGAAGCAACTTTGAGTTTCAGAGATTATATGTTGTTTATGATTTGCTTAATTACCTCACTTGCAATTTCTCATATAGGCTTACATTTTGTAGATTGTTTAGGATATTTTACATTAATCTGTGTTTTATCTTCTTATATAAGGCTTTACGGTTATATTCGGTGTTTGCAAAGAGAGCTTACGGCTTAAGTCAAAGTACATGTGCTATTGTAATCAAAGTTAACTGCAAATATTGTACTCAAACTACAGTGAAATGCACAGCACAAATTAGTATCTGAAGAAAAATGTGCAACTTGCACCTTAAACTTTCAAATTGTCTACCATGTTAGTCTAAACTTTAACAATGTTACTCGAACTACAGTTAGATGCACATATTAGTACCTAAGCAAAAAAAAAAAAAACATGCAACTTACACTTTGAACTTTAACATTTGTCTATCATGTTAGTCTGAACTTCAACAACACTGAACCAACTTACTAGTGGCGTCTCAAATATAATCAGGCCATGTATACACCATTCAACAGATACAGCAAAATTGAATAGTTCATTGAATTTCCACATGGATAGTCAGTGGGTTTGATTCAAAATTTGTATGCTATTCATTTTATCAGATAGATCTTAAACTGCCATTTTTCAAAAGAAAAAAAAGAAGAAAAAGGAAGATCAAATATTACACTAAAATATAAAAAACAATTATAATTTACAACAACAAAGATGATTTTCTTCTTTCCCATATTTTTTATATTTTTCTCTCTTTCTCACTAACCAGACAGTCTGTAAACAAGGCAACAATTCAATCAATACCCCATTTCTCATTCTTTCCTCCAACACTGTCAATATAGAGAGTCTATCTCTCTAGAAGACCTACCTTAACCACAGTCACTAGAACCAACAATCCATTATCTCAAATTTTCTAAAAACCTCAAACCAAACTCTGGAAAGTAGACCTGGACAAAAAGCTTCAAGTCTAAAAAGAAACCACCAGGAGGATCAAAATCAATCAAATACCATCAACTCACTTTCCAATTTCCATCATGCGCACAGACAGAGGTAGGCTAATTTGACTACTGAATATCTTTGGAGTCATGTGAATTTTAGCATTGAATCCAACCAAGCAAAGCTTCCATTCCAAACTAAACAAATGAAACATTAAAATTACTCTAGCTACAGTTTGTAAAGGTGGGTGAGAATGAAAATAGAGACACAGAATTAGAGAGATTTCAAAGCAATGCAAAAGGCAAGCTCCTCTTAGGTCCCTTCTTTTATTATTGCTGGTCCTCTTCTGTTTTTTGCAAAGATGGAGGAGAGGATTGAAGATTGAAGTCTACAAAAAAGATTTGGAAGATAGAGAGGTGGGTGAAAGTGGTGGTTTTGATGGTGACATAGGGGTTGATTGTGGTGGATACAAGTAAACAGAACACTAGTTGTGTTCTAGGAAAGAAAATTTAAGAGAAAAAAAAGGAACGAACGGAACTACTTTTACATATGCCTGTGTTTTTGTTTTGATTTCGGTACATATGTGCTTTCATAAGGATTATTATCACATCCACTACCAGTGGAGTCCAAAGACTCCACAATAGGTCTCTCCAATGCCAACCGTCCTTTCAAAAACTTTCACTCTAAATCCTAACTAACCTACACTTAATGTTGGTTCAAAGCTAAGACTAACATCTTGATGTTCAGGGTACTCAAAAGAAAATCTTATCAGAGTAACACAAACAATCAATTTGTTCTTCAATGTTCGTCTTACATTTATGTGGTAGATAAATCTAATCGGTTCTTCAAGATTACAAACAAGAGAGGTAATGTCAATAACTTTCAACAATCAAGAAGCAGAAACTTTTTCTATATAACAATTCATCAAATGATGAAATAGTAATTCAATCAGCAATTTCAGGTCACTTTTTCAACAACAAAGGACATAGTCCTCACAGGAGATGACCGTATGTTGATTCCAAATGATTAAAAAATAAGCATTACCATTTAATTTAGATCGGCATAGCAATTAGACAGAGACTTATTTCTGAATTGAGATGTCTCTAAGATCTAATGAACCTATTCCGGAAAGAAGTTCAGAATACTGCTCAAAATAAAAAACCTAAAGCATAGTCCTAATGAGTGGCAATATCAGTGGAAAGTCTAAGAGAAAAAGGGGGAATTAACACAGAGAGCCATAGATGCTTACATCAATAGCCTCAAGAGGCCTGACAGGCGATGGCTTCAGCTGAGGAGATGCACCACCAGAAGGGGATACATTTCCACTAATGCCATCATTATGACCCTGTAAACCAAAAACAAAAAAACAAAAAAATCAAAATTGAGAACACAAATTCGATACACACTGATCAAAATGACTTAGAAAACAGAACAAGAATTACCAAAAACGAGTTTCTATTTTGTTGTTGACGGTCTTCAAAGAGGGAAGAGTAATAAGCAGGATCATAGATGGCGCCTCCTAAAGCGTCATCACTTTCATTGTTAGAGCACTGTCTAAGTAAAGCACTGGAAGGAGTTGCAGGGCTAAGAAAACTATTTCTCAAATCAAAATCAGCATCTCGTGGTCCTCCAACACTGTCTACATAAGAAACCCCCAGCCTATATATTTGAATCCATAAAAACGACGAACACAACCTCACACAAAACCCTAAGATCTCCATCGCCAGCGTTAGTTGGACAGAGATGATGAACAAAATTCCATGGCTCTCTTTCTCCGACGACGATATGCTCCAAATATCGTGGGAAAAGAAGATGAACCACGAAACATCGAGAAGAATGGCGAAGAAGAGCAGAACGGCATAGGTTCGGCCTAAGCTCTGACTGCTACTCTCGATGGCTACCAAAGCGAACAAAGCTATGGCCAAATTGATCAACAACACTCCGTTGTACAATGCGCCCAGGGATCCGATCAAGGCGCAACCAATCTGATCAATCAAATCAAATCACATAAAATCAACCAAATGAACTTTTATTAACTTTTTCGATTCTCATTCAACAATCAAAGAAACCCTAGAAAATACTTAAAAATAGTAATAATTTTCCTGATTAAAGAAGAAAAAAAATCTTACTTGGATGTAAATGAGGACGACGGCGATATGTTGGAGCCTATCGTAATCGCGAACGCAAGCTTGAATCCCATCTCTCAGATTCTGAGAGCAACAACAAACCATCGTCTGCTGCTATTCATCCAATTGTGATCTTAAATCTGACAAAAACTAATTCTTTTTTTCTGTTTGTTTGTTGGGCTTTGGCGGGACTACATTGAAATAAAATTTTCTACTAAAAAACAAAAACCATGAACTTCTCCTCCTTGCTGCTGCTGCTGCTGCTATTGTATCAGAGATAAATTAAACAGTAAAAATTTTCAACACTTCAAAATTGTTATTTTTTAATAACGGAAAGAGAAGGAAATCGACACTTTTTTTTTTATTTTCATTCGTTTTCCCTTGTTCTTTGCTCTTCTCAAAACTAACTTTTCCCTCTTCCTCCTCACTCGGCCATGCCCATGACTCTTCTTTCTCCTTTTCCCTTTTTAGCTTTCCTTTTTTTTTTTAATAATTATTTTTACTACTAGAGTAGTTGTCACTTGTCCGGGCTTGATATATTTTTGGATTTTAGAAGATAAATAAATAAATAAATTTTTCTTCTGAAATTTTGAATGAAATGATTTCATGTTGACCATTAGGTGCACTGTGCAAAAGTGTGTTATTTTGGATTTTTGGTTCGTCTTTACATTTTTTTTTTTCTTTTTTTTTTCTTGTGGCCGGACTTTACATTTTTTATTTTTCATTAGAGTATGAAAAATAAATTTACTTTTATTTGTTTTTTTACAGTAATAAATTCTATAAAATTAGTTGTTTCGAAATTTTAAATTTGTATTTCAAAAGGCCAAACAATCAATTTGAGTCTAAATTGATCCTTTGAATCTAATTGTTGAGTTTTTATTTAAAACTTTAAGAGATTTTATTAATATAATTTTACTAATATAATCATCCAAATCAAGCCTATATTCATATTATCTTTAAAAAAATTCATTTTCATCTAGTTGATTATTATGTTTGGTAGCCTTTTCATATTTTTATCATATCTACTAAATATTATTTGAATAAATATATGGAAATTATTAAAAGATCCCTACCCCGGATTAATGAGGAGCGAGAGAACTAATTTTTTTCGTTTTTTCACACTTGACCGATTACTTACATGCCCTAACTTTTGATTCTTGAGGTGATTAAATAATTAGACTTTTTTGTCATTTCTCAATTGACTTTAATAGAGTAGTGGAATTACTAAAAGATCCCTACCCTAGATTAATGATGAGCTGGGTGAAATTACTAAAAGATACATACCCCGTCTTAATGATGAGCTTGAGAAGTAATCATTTTCGTCTTTACCTACTTGGCAGATTACTTAAATGTCCTAAATTTTTATTCTTGAGGGGATTAAATATCTAAACTTTTTGGTCATTTCTTACTTGACTTTAATAGAATAGTGGAATTACTAAAAGATCTCTAGCAAGGTTTGCTTGGTCATTTCTCAATTGACTTTAATAGAGTAGTGGAATTACTAAAAGATCCCTACCAAGGCTTGTTTTTGGAGTTAGAGAACTTTTTTTTTTCGTATTTTCCTACTTTGCAGATTACTTAAATGTCCTAACTTTTGATTCTTAAGGGGATTAAATAAGTAATCTTTTTGGTCATTTCTCAATGGACTTGAATAGAGTAGTGGAATTAATAAAAGATCCCCATCAAGTATTGATGATGAGCTCGAGAACTAATCATTTCGTCTTTACCTACTTAACAGATTACTTAAATGTCCTAACTTTTGATTCTTGAAAGGATTAAATAACTAAACTTTTTGTCATTTCTCAATTGACAAATGACTCAAAAAGTCGCATGTCATATTCCTTTATTTCCAAGATTTCTTGAACCAAATTTAGTTAATTGCACTCTCTCATTGGTCAATTCCACAAGTGCTGCATTTATAGACTATTTTTTTTCCCGGCGATTATTTTTTGAAAAATCTATACCTTAAAAAAGGAAATAAAACAATCCCAATCAACACGTCAAAGCATTGTCTCCATTATTTTCTTTATTTCCTTCTTCCCCCTTGCCTTTTGGTAATTACAAGATTCTTGAACCAAATTTAGTTAATTGCACTCTCTCATTGGTCAATTCCACAAGTGCTGCATTTATTGACTTTTTTTTCTGTCGATTATTTTTTGAAAAATCTGTACCTTAAAAAAGGAAATAGAAAAATCCCAATCAACACGTCAAAGCACTGTCTCCATTTTAAATTTACAGCGAAAATCTTTTAATATATGCATAGTGATAAATAACGATTCTAGAAAAAGAACGCCCGTAACACTAGCGCGGGCCGATCAACTTGTAGTAAATTAATCACTATGGTGATCTAATCAACAAAGTTATATGTTTGCCTTAACTTATCTATTGATATAAACGTTTCTTGAGAGATTTTTGAAAAATACTTCAGTTCGTAACTTTTAACTTTTAGTTCACAAACAATAGAAATGTGTTTTGGGAAAAGTACTTTTAGATTTTTTGTTTAAAACATTTAAACTTTTTTTTTCAATAAATAAGTTGTAAAATAAGTATTGAGCATAGCACAATTGCTCGCTGCTCGACAGGCCATGTCGATCGCCCCAAGATCACTGAGTCACTCGGTCCAATCATCGTCAAGGCCCATAACCGACTAGCTGGTACTCCACACATGATCTCAAACGTACAACCCGTACAAGAAGGTCCTATATATATACCCACAACTCTAAAACCTGAGGTACGTTACACTCTCTAATCTCTAGTCATTTACTCTCACTCAAAACCCTAGATCTAAATCTCTGACTTAAGCATCGGAGTACAAACGAAGGACTCAGCCCTGCCGCTCTCGACGATCTCCTTACTGATTTAAGGTCTCCGTCGAAGCTCCTCCCACCGTCATCCGGCAGTCGACTTGGCGCCTGTAACAATATCAAACATAAACTAATTGATTGTAGATCGCTTAGCGTGACAATGAAAATGCATGATGATTTTAGGTTATCACGATTTGTATAAATAGGAGAAGATGAAGATAATTAATGTAAAACCATTAAATTAACCTTATAATAACTATATCTCCTATTATTTAAATAAATACATAAAAGATAAATTTGTAGTGATCACCAGTGACGAAACTTTCCCATGTCGAATATCTTACTAAACAAAAGTGATCAAATCATTGTTCCGAGCATAACTATCATTTGTTCTTTTTAGACAATTGTATTCTCCTGCATGATGACTCATGCTCCTTGTGAATTGCTTCTATTGCTGTTTGTACTAACATTTTCATTGATAAAATTATTTGCTTGGATAAAGAAAAAAGAAAAAAGCGATCAAATCATGAGGGTAGATCACTTATAGGGTTTTTCAAACCATGCAAAGCACACTTAAAAATCGAAATGTCAAATTTGAAAAATTGATTTTAAGATTGAAATTTTCTATCTAAAATCTAAAATAAAATCTATATTAAGAAAATATTTTGATTTAACGGGTATAGAATAGAAGTGTACATTAAAAGGTGAAAATAAAATAAAATTCATTATAAGTTTGTAACCCAAAAGCCAAAATAGTAATAAAAAGTTGCTAGTATATACAAAATTAAAAATAGAAAAACAAAGGGTAAAACCGGAAAGTGGAAAGAAAGTATAAAACGTAAAAAAGGGAGAATAAAGAGTAGGACGTGATCGCGATTTGGGCATCGGAAAAAGAAATGAGCGGAGAAGAAGAAGGTGTCGGCGGCGGCGCCGTTGGCGGTGGAAGTGGGAATGCTAATTCAGCGACGGCAGCAACAACGGCATGGGTAGAAGAATTGCAGAAAAGCTTTAAAGACTCCAAAGAGTCAGCCATTCGCTCTGCTCGCTCCCTTCAGCAAAACTCCTCTACCCATATACGCTCTTTCCAGGTTTTCTACATATTTTTTCCTCTATCACATAAATTATTCAAAAAGAAGAAAATTTTCGATCAAATGTTGAACTATGAATGTTTGGGTTTTGCAGGATTTTCTACCACATGCATTCTCACGCTATAAATCTTATGAAGACGCCTTTGTCAACAAATTTAAAGGTTTTCCCCCTTTTTGAATAAAAATAGTCATATGTTTTCGATCGATGGTTATGGAGATTTTACTCACTGATTAGTTTGCACTGTTCTGTTCTTATAAAAAATAAAGAGGAGGTGATTAGTGCCAAAGAACACCCAGCTGCAGCCATTGGGATTGCTGCTACTGCTGCTCTCGTTCTTTTTCCAGGTCTGTTTGTTACTCCTTTTATTTCCTAATAATCACTATATCATTCATTCTCTAATGCAACACTTGATACATATCTTGAAATGTAAACCCACTAGAATGCACTGTTTGCATTTTTCATTTGATTGAATGATTGATTCTTTCAGAAACTTGTGTGCCTTCTGCTTCTAAGTTGCAGGAATTGTTTGTCATTATGAAGTACTTCTTAGTTCATTCATTCTTGAAATGCCTTACTTACACTGTTTGATAATTTTGGAATGCCTTACTTACGCTGTCTGATAATATTGCTGTGTTCAAATCAAATGGGCTAAAATCATGTTTAGGATGGACCTGAGAAACTAGGCTATCGTTTTCTATCTTTAGAATGTTAGTGAGGCAGTACAATTGTTCTTTGGAGACAATGGCTGCAATGTTTAACAATTTTACCGAGACAATGTTAATACTGATTGATTTGAGAAAAAAAAAAATCCTGCCTAGGAAGCTTGTGATTGATTTCCTTTGAAATCAAAGATTAAATGCAAAGTGCAAAATTAAGTTTGACTTAGGACATAGGTGGGGAGATCATGTGGTCGGATATAACAATTTCCAGAAACTAGAAGTAAGAATTTTTCGATTTTCAAAATGGTTTATGCACTTTGGCCCAAAATTCTTGTTTGGTTATATCTGAATGATGGTTTGTACTCTTTGGATCTAAAGACTAGGCTACATCAATATTCTTTCAATTACATCCTCTTTATGTCCTCCATTTTTCACCTCTTTACGTTTTATAGACTTATTAAATGAAAGTATTTAACCAATGTTTCGCATTTGAGTTCCGTGTACATCAATACCATTTTTATGTTTAGTCTGTCTTCAAATTCCACAAAAACTAATGTCAGAGTGTTAATGCAGGCCCAAGAAGGTTTCTGATTCGTAATACATTGGGTCGATTTCAGAGTGAGGAGGTATACCCTTACAGCCAAGAGAAGCTTCCTCAGCTTCGAAGCTATTAGTGGAATTGCATATAAATATTAAATATACATATACATATACATGTGCACACACACATCCCTCGAAAACTAGCCATTTTGACTTCTGTGCCTAGCAAAAGCAAAGACGTCAGGTGCTATGGTATTGCATGTCCTAATTTAAGGGTCAATACCTATATCTCTTCTTATACATTGCCTTTTTGCTGAAACTTCCTGCAGGCAAGATTTCTTAAGGCTGAGAATAATATAAAAGAGTTGAATCTTTCTGTTGATATGATGAGAAAAGAAAGTAGTAAACTGCTTGAAAGGGCAGCTCTTGCTGAAAAAGAGATGATGCACGGCCATAAAGAGCTCAAGTTAGTAGTATGGGTTTCTTTATTATATGCTTCTAAATGACTATTTTTCTGGTTAATTACTCCAAGTTGTATGTGTAGGAATGCTGGAGGTCAAATTCAACACCTTGCTAAATCAGTTTATAAGGTTGAGGCCCAAGCTGCAGGTATGCTCAAAACTTGCCTTTCTATATGGAAGAAATTTACATGTTTTGCCACAATATGTATGTGTGTGTGTGTGTGTAGTATTGACATGTCATATAGGTCTGAGTTGAACATCAGATTGCTTTGTCTCTTTGTAATTTTCCTTAAATAGACTGTTGCCATCTCAGTCCCTTTGGGAAGCATTGGGTCCTTGTGGTTGGCTTTTCCCATGTTTAATTGTTTTTCATTTTAAATCTTGATGAATTTGAAGATTTCACCATCCCCCTCCACTTGAAGCAAAATTTTGAAGCAAAGGAAATCTTGAAGCAAAATTTTGTAGAGAAACATTATTGCACGACTTAAAAAATGTTTCCACCCCCCTCTGACCATGTAGCTACCTAAAATGACAGTAGAACTTATAATTCAAGCATGTTCATTCAGACATAGTTTGATGGGATGCTGTTATCATGCGTACATTTTCTTTAATATTTTGTTTAGATTTGATGGATGTGCTGCGAGAAATCCCTGGGCGGGATGCGTTGAAACTACGAGCAGAGGCAAGTCCAATATTCCCTTCTTTTTTGCTTTCTTTTTATTAGTTATTAGTAGTAGTTTGGACAGTTTAAAAAAATGATACCTGATCAGAATTTGATGAAGTGCTTCTTCGTGTCTTAACCTGTGGACGTTTATTTCAGGTTGCTTCAATGGTGTCCGTTTTGAGGCAGCAGAGGGCTTCACTTGACAAAAGGATAATGAAGATATCTGAATTGGGGATTCCCGTCTGAAAATCGGGCAATCCGTCCTTTTTTTGATCCCTTATGATCTTTTTGCCAATTCTTCTTCAGTATATACTGTCAGCCCATCGGCTTCTGAAAAGAGTGCTGAATACTATTTCCTTTTCCGAAGCTATAATTCTATAGCAACAATTTTCATGATTAATTGAGCTAAGTGGTTTGTTTAAATAATTGATTCATGTCAATGAAGTTTTTGCCATCTTGAAGAGGATCTTCATAGAAGTGATACTGCATTTTATCGTTCCGAATATCAAAGTTAATTTGGCTTGGTCAAGTACACTGGAAATGTACACCATAACATGAGATAACCATCACAGAAGTATCTTTGCTTGTTGCTATTTGTGATTTTGGGTTTACGCTCTAACTCCGGAGACCTTTAAATTAGGGTTCCTACTTTCAGTTTCAATTGATGGAATTTCACCAGTAAGGCCCAACTCCAACCTTTAGAGATGTACCTTGAAAATAGTTTAAATTTAAAGTGGCAGAAGGACCAAAAAATTGCATAAAATTGTCATTAGGCACAAGGCTCTAGAGTTTACTTCATCCCAGGAGGCGTTGAAGTATCCTTAAGCAGGAAAAATCTGCGAGTAACCAAATGTGTTTCTTATATTGGGAATTATATCAAGGCAATTATATTTTCAGGGCTCCAAGGGACATTGTCAAAGCTTGGTTGCTTTCCTTGTTCCTCGGAACTTTAGACAAATGGTCAAAATGCAATTATTGGAATATATTACTGATGTGGTGCCTACTGCCCAGTAACAATATTGCTTCCATTTTGGCCCTCAAAATTCCAATATTCCTCCACTTTTTCCTCTATTGGCCTTCTGCTCGTTTAGATTGTAGCATGAAATGCAATTGTTTCATTTCCAACCAAAAGTAAATGAATAGAAAAAAGTAGCTAAAATAAAGTTATGTTAATCCGAAAAAGATCCTTTGGCATCAAATGAAGGTATAGGTAAATGTGTATTAATAGATTTTAAGCATTTTACTACAAGAGGTTAGTATCCTCCCCTAATAGACTTTCGGATTTCTATACAAGAGGAGAAAGGGTACACTTTCTGATTTATGTTATAAGATTTTATATTGGGGACCATTTAACAAAACTGATCCCATAAAGACTTGCAACAGATGCAAAGACTAATCTGTAGTTTTTCTATCTCCTTCTCCTGCCAACATTTCAGCAAAGACCTCGCACCCCCCAAAGATAGTACAACTTACATTCATTTGCTGTATATTTCCGTTCATAAAATGATTTGATCGCTTCGGCAGACCTATCCGGAATTAAGATTTCTCAAACTATCTATTTTCTCATCTGTGTAAAAAGCTCAGGAGGTTTGCCACTTTGTCCTGCACCACCTCCAAAGGCCGAGAAACCACCACTTCCTTGTTGGTTGCTGAAAGTGCCAAAGCCACCACCTAAACAGAGATTAACAAGACATGAGTTAACAAACTTGAACAAAATGTGGAAACCCAAACACAGGTGGACAAAATGAAAACCATATTTTACCTGAGGCAGCTCCCGCAAAACCCCCACCAGCTGGGGCGGCAGCACCGAATGCACCACCCCCACCAGAAGCAGCTCCAGAAAATCCACCAATACCTGAGGCAGCAGCTGTGAATCCTCCACCTGAACCTAGACCACCAAATCCCCTGCCACCACCTGAAGCCAGACCACCAAAACCACCGCCGCCAGAAGCCAAACTAGAAAATCCCCCACCACCTGTAGCCAAACTAGCAAAGCCACCACTAGTAGGGGAAATACCAGCAAAACCACCTCCTGTTGCAGCATTAGAAAATCCACCAGTAGACTGAGAACCTGAAAAACCACCACCAAAACCACTTGCAGAAGCGAAACCACTGCCTTGTAGTCCAGTACCAAGCTGTCTTGACTGCCCGAAAGAACCAAGAACTGATCCCAAAGCCTGCTGTCCAGCCCCAAGCCGTGCCGGTTGGCCAAAAGCCCCAGGAGCAGGAGCTTGCCCAGGTGTGCTAGAAGCAAAGCCACCAGAGAATGCACCAAAACTTGCAGGTTGAGCAGATTGAGAAGGCTGTGGAGGTTGGAAGCTAAAAGACGCAGGCTTAAACAACTCTCCGCTAGGAATAGTTGCAGGGAATGAAGTACTAGCTGGAGTTGTAGCCACAATTCCAAATGGAGCACCAAACGGGTTAGGCTTAGGAGCAGCTGGGTTGGGAGTTGAGCCAAGCCCAAAGCTACTTAAGCTTCCCAAGCTAAGTTCAGTACTTTGATTTGTTTCAGGAGCCTCCTCCTCCATTTCATCCTCTTGTGTAACTGTTACATCCAAACTTTCATTTTTTCCATCAGCAGTACCAATACTAGCTGACAGTGGTGCTTTCAATTGAGTATCTCCAGTAGAAGGCTGCACTGGCTGAGCACTTGATGCCAAACTAGATGCAGGAGTTGGAAGCACTGGCTGAGCATTTGATGCCAAAGCAGATGCAGGACTTGAAAGCACTGGCTGAGCATTTGATGCCAAATTAGATGCAGGACTTGCAACATCAACGACGCTGGTCTGGTTTCCCGATGAGACTGTAGTAGGAGTTTCACTTATTGGAGCAGATGATACCACAGACTCAGGCTTCAAACTCGATTGGACTGCTTTTAGTTCAGATTGAAGGGGTAGTGACTGTGTTGTTAAATCAACTTCCTTTTTCAAAATCTCTGACGTTGAACTCACAGAAGTTAAATCAGCAGATGATGGCACAGGTATTTTGGGAGGCTGAATAGAAAAAGAACTGGAAGAGGTAACAGCAGCAGGGAGAGAAACTGATGGCAATGAGGATGAAAATAGAACCTTTTCATTAGCACCTAGAGAAGCACTTGTCATAAATCCACTGAATTGGGTTGTAGATGGTGAAGTTGACACTGTTGAAAACGAGGTTGAAAAGGAAAACTTCGGGGCTGATGATGAGGCAATTGTTGTAGATGATGACACAGAGACAGGTGGGGAGATTGATGGAAGCGATGAGGGTGGCATTGTTGAAAATGAAGATGATAATGAGGAAGTTGATGAAGATATATCTGAAACCGGTTTTGAGAATGCAGAAGACTCAGGTACCTTTTCTCTGGGCTGGCCTTTGCTTGTTACAATATTGAAATGTGAAACTTTTGCTGACAGGTTAGGAGATGCAGAAAGAGCAGCTGGGGGCGATAACTGAACATCACGATTGTTAGAAGAACCAAAGAGTGTACTCTTTGTGGTTGATGCCACCTGTTTCACACCCCCAAGTGCTGAATTTGCAAGTACAGTCCCTTGGCCATCTGTGGATATTCTTGGCAATGAAGCCACCTGAGAGATCAATAACTCTTGAGTAGGTCTAGACTGTAGAGTGGATTGTATCTCATTCTCATTGAAAGAAGAGATATTAGATCTCTCAAAACGAGAAGGCCCGCTGTTTGGTTTAGCAACAGTGGCACTGGAGGATTCCCAAGAACGATTCTGCACCATTATAGGATGAGATCCCGATGTTGATGTCAAAGCAGGGAAGCTACTTGTTTGCCCTGTAGAAGACTTCCACCCAGCAGATTGTGGTGGTACTGGAGAATTATTAGCCCATCTGAATAGGGTTGATTGAGATTCCTGTTTTGGGAGTGCATCCTGAATGCCTGTTTTAACTACAATCAAGGAAGTAATAATTAGTCCCTGGCTCCCATGATTTAGAAAAATTATTGGTTCAAATCATTTAAGGTTATTTATTCAGATAGTTTGCAATTAGGTTATTATGGGTTCTAGTCCATTCATAGGAGTCATTCTTGGATTCTGATAGTTTTGGACTTGAATCAGCTTTGCCAGCTCTTACGTAAACTTGATAGATATAAGGAAAGAAGTGACTTTGTCAAGAAAAACAGTGCCTCTAGTTATGTCTTACCTTCATTTCCGGATTGATACAACGTTGCTGTAGTTGCTGTCCATTCCTTTGACAATGAACTTTTTGATCCTGTAGAAGCATATGGGCTTCGGTTCTGCATATCCGTGAAGGATGATCTTTTTGTACTTGCTGATTCTTGCAAAAGCATCCTTTTCACAGTAGTCTTTGGAGGCTCAAAACTAGCCCAGCTCTGTCATAAGGTCATACAAACTAATTAAAAATCAGAATTTGCAAAAGCTCTGAGAGAAGAATGGAAGAAGAAAAACATCTATTAATAAAAGAAAACAACTGAAGAACTATAGAGAAAGAAAAAGGTCATCTCATGCAGGTACGAATGTTATCAGACAAGAAAACAGTTCCACTAAGTTAAATTAAGCAGTAATCCAAAATGCAATCATGCAGACTAGAAATCCTAACCTGTTTAAATTAAACTATATTACCAGTATATAGAAGAGATCTACTCTACATAATAGACTGTCTCACTGTTTTTAAATAATAGGTCGGCAATTGCCCCACAGACTAGAAGGAAGAAACATTTGGAAACATCAAGTGTTCATCCAAAGCTTCCTGACAAATTAGAGTAATGCTGCATCAATTTTTTTACATAAAAATAAAGGTTATAGAGTTGTCCAAACTGCCATAGTTACCAGGGTTCAGATGAGGTACCCTCCCCCTTAAAATCATATCAGGAGCAAATATTGTGGCTGCAAAAACATCAACACCGGCACAAAGCATGATAAGAAATGTTCTAGCTAGCTTGTCCTATCATGCAAAAATACACTAGCATAACTCTATTTAAGATATATTCTACCTTTTGCTAGGGAGACAAGTAATAGAAATGAAATAGATAAAGATACTTCTATGTATTTGTCTACTTTGACTTTGACCAGTTATGTTATCTTGGACCATAATACAGAGTAATGAAGGTGAATTTGGTTTGTAACTAACCGAAAGAAAAAAGAAAAGAAAATTGTAAGCAAGTTAAATAACACTCAAAGATGCTTATAAAAGAATTACTTATACATTACAAATATTTTCCATCAGACAATTTAAGCTAGTTTCAAAAACAATTGAGTGCAGCATTGACTAAAAGTACATAGCATTCACAATGAAAAATAGAAACATGGAATTATCCAAGAGAACTTTACCTGATCCAGAGAGTCTCTCCTCCTCCTTGCAGTTTCTGGGTCAGAACTCTTCAGAGCACTGGATTGGTTTCTCCTGGACTGATTTCTAGAAGAAGCGGACCCAGAGGAAAGAACAAGTTTTCCAACTGAAGAAGTATTGCTAGGTTTTGATACATCTGGAGAGTTGAAAGACGCATCATAAGCTAAACCAATTGTTTGGAACAACTCCTTTTTCACATTTTGTTGTTTCACAGGTGACTCTACGCTCAGCATAGCCATTTGTTGTGAAAGGCATTCAGAAAGTTGCTCAGCAGCGGCTAGTTGTGAATTCATCGTGTTATGCAAAGTATGAAGGGATTGTATTTGTCTGCAATGAAACAAATGCTCAGTTCAGCAAATTTTCTGTTAAAATTGTAAATACTAGATTATTATGTACATAATCTCCACCATGGATCTGCAAGCCCCTCTGCCTAGGTTGAAGCATCTTATGATTTTAGTTGTTCAAAGAGTTTGACAACAATGGGACACATCTGCTCACTAATGATAGAACAAAATGAATTAATGTACCTCGAAGGACCAAATCTACTTTGTAAAGCTCTCCGTCCTGCATGAACTCCGTTGTTATCACCAAATTTATGGAGTTCAAAGGTATTGAAATACCTCTCTAATTCAATTAACTGATTGGTCAACTCCTAGAAATGAAAACAGAAAGAACATTAAACCTCCAATCCGACATGCCATCTTTACATTATCTATCAACTGACCACTCACCTGATTCAGTTTCAATATATGACGCTGCTTAAGCTCAAGCTCAGAGCTCAACTTCTGGCGATTCCAGAGGTCCCAGTATTGGCTATCAGAAGCTTGTTTAACAATGCCTTCCATGTATATTTTCCTTGCTAACACTGTAACCAGCACAAGAACAATTGTCGGTACATTATAACTGACCCAACTAAGAAGGTTGTAACGGGAAAAGGAAACATGTTAAACAAACTGCCAATCTTAATCCAACAGAGTCCAACACTGCAAAAGCCGTAAGGGTAAAGTACAACAAAATAGATATTGTCACCACTCTAGAATGCAGTCCAATAAGCAATCGTCTGTTAAGAATTCCCTAATCAAGCACTATCTAGGCACCTGGTGCAGCAAACTTTTAACATGTTATATGGTGAATCATTTCTGGACATTACTATTCTCTTAACAACATTCCCAAGGCTGAGTAATTTCCTCCAAGTTAACAGTTAGCTCCTATGTAACACTGGGAAGGATATCTTGTTTCCTCAGATAGTTGAAAGTATAGTTGAGACAGCAACTAAGGGTGTAATTGAACTGAGCCAAGTTCTATGTTCAGGCTCAACTTGGCCAACTTTTAATGAATTTGAGTGATTACTCAGCTCTAATCGCACTTTGCTATTGTTGTTCAAGCTCAGCTCGGCTATGTATACCGAGTTTAACAGCTTTACTACAAGCCAAGCTTTGAGCCACGGTATTGGTTTACAAGCTTAAAAACGATGGCCTTAGAAGTTAGAGCCACCAAAGACCTTTAAGGGGGAAAAAAAGAAAGAAAAAAAGTGATGCCAGTTACCATAGAGGAAATTGCCAATGAATTAGGTCTACATGTGAAGACCATAACATGTCCAACTTAGAAGGCCAAGGATAATGGCCAATTTATGGAGATGTTCCCTTCCTTGCCTTGGTTCCGTCACTGATGACATTAAAAAATTTTCCTTCCCACTCCCTCAAACTTGTTTATTGTTTATAGCATATAGAAATGTATCCACAATAATCTATTGTAGAATATTATAGTATATATTTACTAATATATATGCAATGTGTACTTTCAAATGATGTTAATATTTAATTGTGATTAATACTAAATTAAAAGATATTTAAGCTTAAAGTAGTCAACCTAGAAAGAAAATACAAATGATAATCAAACTTATTATCAAAATCATTCACAAAAGCTAAAGAAGCTCGTTTGTGGACATAAACAAGCCAAGTTCTCCCCCAATTTAGAAAGGAGCCTTGACTTTTTTGGGGACTTGTTCGTTTAACTTGATAAATGAACATAAACAAACTTAAACCTAGCTAGTTGACAAACTGTTCACCAAAAGCTTGGTTCATTTACAACCTTGCAGCAAAGTATACATGAAATATGTAATAAAAAAAGTCAGTAAACATTAGCATTTTGAAAATCGATGAGCTTTTAGTCCATTGGTGGTTAGAGTATAACCCTACCCCCTGCCCCACCACCTCTTTTTCTTTGACGAGTATAATAAGTCAAAGATACAATTTCTTTAAGGTTGTTTCATTCTTCATAAAACAATTTCCAATTGTTTAAATCACCTGACAATCAAAATGTAGTATGTCAATGAGATATTCAAAATTTAATAATACCTTGTACCGTTTTATCAAGAAGATGCTGGGTCTTCCCGAGCTGCTCATCCATGATGTTCTACAAAGGCCCAGAAACAATCAAAATGGTAAAAGCAATAGAACAGAAAGCATGTACATCTGAATAAATGACACTAAAAATGCATCCAAGATATTACAATGCAAAGACAGCAAGATTGCCCGCTCATTAATACAGTAAAGGATAAAATTAAACTAAATCACTTTTAGCTGTAAAGTTAGTTCGCACCTAGCCTTTCTCAACTTCAGAAAAAGATGATTCAGCATAAGTTTTTCATGATACAAGAATGAAAGTATATCCTTACACTTTACACAATCTCAAGCAGGCTATTGCAAGTTTTCATATATATTTATATGTCAATAAATTTTTTGACTTCATACTAGAATTCTATTCTGTGAATTGTCACATGGGTAAGGTATTTAAAGAGAAAAACAGGTAAAAAGGGGTAAAACTTCCATTAAAGAACTTATAGGATGTGAGAGGAGGGAGAGGGCACAAGGTTCAGCTTATTTTGATTTCTTATGTGATGTACCGTCAACTTTGAGAATAAAGAAAGGAGAAAAAGAAAAGGAAAACACTACAAATGAGGAAACAAACACACTCATTAAAAGTTCTGAAAGAAACCAAGTAAATTGGTACATTTGTGAGACTAACTTGAAAGCTGCCTAATATATTACCATCCACAATTCATTTCCATAGCCTCACAGATAAGATAGCCAGGAAATATGACCAGCCAAATGATAGCTTTAATATAAAGTTCTATTCCTTTTTAATTCTTCTTCTTCTTCATGTTTTCATTTGACATTAATTTAAAAACCAGAGACATAAATCTCAGCAGGTCATTGTCTCTTCCTTTTTACCATTGACGGTTGAGTTCTATTTCTATGTATCCATAAGGCAAGAACATTTTCTGATATCCATCACATCAAGTTTCTCATATGAACCCACTGAACAAAGAACTCTTCAGAAGAATTTAGAAACTAAAAGTCAACAAATAAAAGCACATCAACCTATCAAAAGCTACATCTAAGAAGTACATAAAACACATTAGAACGAACTGAAAGTCTGAAACTTTAATAAGTAATACAGAAAATACCTTCCATCTCCAGCATTTGTCAGAAAGAGATGCTATGCCCTGCTCCAGCACTTCAACTGAACTTTTCTGGAAAACAGTGCAAGCATCCCTAAAGCCACCAGTTTCTTCTATCGATTCCAAAAGTGCGTCCAATTCTTTAGCCATCTCTTTAATCTGAAAAAGAAAGAGGGAGGTTAAAGAAGGGAAATAAAGGAAGAGCTATAGAGATGGCAACCATATATTCTGACGAAAATACAAAAGAACCAGATTTTGCTGTTGCTTGTACAGATTGCAGGAACAAAAAATTTATGGAAAAAATTCATTTGCACAAGATAGAATACAACAAAGGCACAGAGATAGAAAAGGATGTCAGGCTGCTTTAAAAATGCATTTCCAATAAAAAATGATAGGTAAAGAAAAGACTTAGCTATATTATATTTCCAGATAAAAAAAGCAAAATTATGCCAGCATTGATCTTCCAAGTCCTAATGACTAATGAGTTAAACATAAAGCACAAAATCGAACAAACAAACACATGCATACACGAGCTAAAATATTGTATGCAAAAGTCAACAGAACATGTACAGTACATTGCTGAATTGTTTGGATAAGTGTGGTTCTGATTTCAGCATCACTGACTGGGTTGAAGATTTATAGTCATCCTTGGGTGGATAAAGCTTTGGGTTGGGAGTCTTTTCCAATGCAAAGTTTAGCTGTGATGGTAATTGTGAGCCACGAATTAAAGGTACTGACTCAATATTTCCTGCCCCTATAGAAGATTTCTGTGTCCCAATATCTACTGGTGTGCCTGAAAATTTATTCACTGAAAATGAGGTCGCGGAAGTATCTTTCACATGCGAAGGTATTCCAGCATTGCTACTAGAAATTTTTGTAGCACCTGTTGTAACAACAGGTGCCTGAGATCTATTGTACTGATTATGAGTTGAAGCTGAAAAGGGAGATCTGGCGTCAGACTCCTCTGAAACCATGAATTTGCCACTTGTGAATGACTGAGATGATTGATTCGTCCATGGCTGAAATGATGCACTCTGCAATCCATTTGATCCAGTTTTGCCTGCCGATTCCTTAACCAGCTCAAATTTTGTTGGCAAATTATCATGCTTTCTTTGTGTTGAAGCATCATTTGAAAATTTTCCTGCAAAAGAAGCAATAGATCCAGATCCTGCAATCTTTTGCATTTCTGTTTGATTACCGTCCCCCACCTTGTTACCAGGTCCCTCGAGTTGAGAAGTCTTAAAAAATGATTGTCCTGAATTTGCACTATGCTGCCCAGAAAGCAATTTAAGTTGATCGCCTGATTCAGGGTACAACTTTGCGGTTGGAGGTTTTTGTTGGTCAATCGCTTCAAAAGAACGGGAATTTTCTGTAGACAAGGATCTTTTAGTATCATCATCCTTAAGGAATGCTTCATCCGTTGCATGCAGAACAGAATTCGCATTCCTTTGGGAAAGGTTTGCATCACTTTTAAAAGGAATTTCACTACTTCCACGAGTGGGTTGCTCCATTTTACTTTTATCCGGTAGTGGAAGAGCCAAAGCTACTTGTTCTGACTTTTGTTCACCCTGTCCATAAGTAAGTTTTGGCAGATTAAATTCTTCGTTTACCACAGCAGAGGAGTCCTCTTCATTATCAGAAAGAGCAGAAACATCAAGTGGAACAGCATGTTCTTCGGCACTGCAGTAAACCCAAATCTGACTGTGAGTAAAGCACAATGAAGATGCCAACATAATGCACAAGGCTGCTCAGCACCACATCTATCTTGTTTGGAAATATATAATTAACAAAAACAATTTGGAGATAAGGGGCCAAAATAAAAAATAAATAAACTACCTTGCAATGTGGAACATTATAAGCTTGCCCTCTAAAGTGAGGCATATAAGAACACAATATGGTGAAAGTTCCTTGACTTCTTCAGCTCCAAGTTGGACTTTCACATTCCCATAGAGAGAAACTTTATCAATGCAAAGCCCCATGATCAAATTATCATCATCATTTTCTAAGAACAAGAGCATTTAACAAAATTCCATTAGATTGGAGCAATAACTTTGCACCAAATATTAAAAAAAAAAAATTCCTAGAACCAATCAAATTTGAAATAATAGCAGAAAATTTTAAAAACCAGTAAATCACAAATCATATAATGTCAAAAAGGGCCTGGTAAGATTCTCCCTACCATAATATAGACAGAAAATTCAAGTTTAAAACATATTAACGCGAACATAAAGAGGTATCATGTGCAAATTTTAAGAAGAAAAGAACAAAATAAGCTATTAAATCAGGAAAAAGGCATGAAGTCTTAACAAGAACTAAGGCAACACTATGCAAGTTCTACACTAGGATCCAAGTACATACAACCCCTCATGTAAGATGTTCCTACAATCCGTACTCAAGAGGACAAACTCAAAATGCTTTAGCAATTGAATATTCCAATCTTTATGCAGAAGGAAGATTGCAGAAAAGAAAAAGGGCTTGAGCTATTTCTATCAAGTCTAAAGAAAAGGTTGGAAACCTTGAAGCTCAATTCTTGGGAGCAAATTATCACGTCCAATATCAACAACTGAAGCTTCACCCGCCTCACCAAGTGACCAACTCAGCAACACAATATGCTGATCTGTGTTCTTTCTGTTGGCAGCAATTGCAAGCTCACTGTAATTAAATAAAAAGTATGAACAAGTAATCCTGGTTAACTTGAATAAAAGGGAAAAAAGAATAGATATACAGAACACAATGTCATGTAAAACATCAAATTACCATTGTTCCAAATAGCTCAAGAATAAATAAGGTCCGGTTCTATAGGGCAATATGTCATCAATTAAACCAGCAAACAAATCACTGAAGGAGAGCACAACCAAGCTAGAAGTAGCCTGCAATGAACATTTCTAATAGTTAAAGGTCCAACAAATATAACATTATAGAAATAATAAATGAATATGGTTTTCTGTAACCTTAACAGTTCATTAGATATCAGGTAAAAGAAGAAGATGGATTTGACCAACATAAAAATGAATATTCAATTATAATGGTTTTATAAGCTCCTATTACTTGAATAAAATTCAAGTCAAGAAATGAGCATTCAGAAAAGTGATTAGCACTTTTAGAGATCACGATTACCGTTACAGTAGGATTCCCTCCAGAACTCTCCTCAAGGGATACTAATGTCCTCTTTTTTTTGGAGTTTAATTAAGTAGATTTGTAAGCCAAAGTTATAATCAAGGGACATTAAAGATAGACCTTTCTGAACTTGAAGCTTTGGCCTAATGGCCAAGGCCTCAAAAGTTCACCCGGCTGGCAGGGGTTCGAATCATTGACATCCCTTCCCCTTCCCCCTTTAATTGTAATGTTCCCAATGTACCAAAAAAAGATAGACCTTTCTTGGCCACTTATTCATGCAAGCTCTAAGTTCTAAAAGGACTCTAAAAAACAAAAGGCCACTTATGTTGACAGACACCGACAGTAATGAATGAAGGGAGAAAGAACAGATCAGATTGGAATCTGGAACACGGTTCAAGAGTAAACAACCGTGCAATTATGTGAAGAAAAGATTGGTTTAATGAATGAAGCGTGCAAGAATAGATCAGAGTGATTTAGTAAAGGATCACAGTGAAGCACTGGAAAAGAACACGACAGGAGGGAAAAGCCCAAAATCTGATGCCAAAACAAGCTATATATTTTACCAATTCAATGTTGAAGCCAAAATAAAGTAGTTGCCATTCACAAGAAATAGCAGTAGACTCCAGAAAAACCCTCTCACAGGTAAACCATCATATTAGTTGCAACGAGCACTAAATTAATAAGCATTGCAAGAAATTCCATATAAACTCGTCAAGCCACTGTTAAGTAAACAATACTAACATCAGTGATTTTGCCAGTCTTGCTTTTGACTACTTGGACAAAGTAACTTTCCTCTTCTCCTTCTTTGGTAGACGTAAAGCACCCTAGAACAATGCAATCAGCACGAACCCACTTGATAGTATCCACTGACAAAATTATTAAATAAAACCTAATCAGTTTCAGAAGTTCAAATAACAAAATATTTATATAATAAGTTTGACCTAAGAAAGTAAATATAGAATACACCTCATTATGTTCTAAGATAAAATTTCTAGCCAAATTGAGCTGTAGGCAGAACTAGAACTATCAAGTAATCACTCAACCTGGCATCATAGTGATATCACAATCACAATCCTTAAATGAGACAAAATCCATTTAGCTCAAATATTAGATAGATGCAAAATATTAAAAACGCTTTTCCTAAATTTCATTAATGGCATATTTCTTTCAATTAACATTTTAAGAAAGTAAAAGTATTAGTAATATCTCACCATTTTGACAGAATACGTCAAGAATGTTCTTCTGATATGATCATTAAAAACATATGCAATTACGAACAGGAAAGTAGTCCATTGCTATAATATAATATATATATATATATATGGAAGTTCCTTAGAGTGTCTTTTAAGAAGCAAATACAAGAACATACAATTTTTAAAAGAAATTTTACATATCAAAAGAAGCCAAACAAATGCAAAATACCTTTTACACTGCCCTCATCATTGGAATCACCAGTCTCAGGCAATGAAAGTGATATGCACAACTTCTCGTTGAATTTAGATGACAGAATACTAAGACTATAGTCTTTCGCCACAGCAGCATAAGCACCTTTCAAACTCCACTCAACTAAGATGAAGAAAAACAAAGCAACAAAAAATGATATTAGATCCTAGCACAAAAACTTCAATGGAAGGAAGGGAAGAGGAAAATGAGATGGTATTCCATGGGAATAGCTATCTTTCATGATATTCTCTTCAAACAATCTAACGCGTAAATAACAAACCAAGTGCATCTCCAGACAACATAGAAAAGTCAATAAAAGGAAGCTGAAGGCAACATTAGGCAAATTAGATGAGCATTAAGCACATTCTCATTTGATTAAGGAAGACAGATACCAATAGCAGCAATGCCATTGAGGTTAGGTGCAGTAAAATGTTAAGTAATGATTGCTTATTTAAAGTTGTTGGATACCAGCATCAACTTCATCCATCACATGTTTAAGAGGGCGAGTAGGAGTTCCATGATACAACTTCCTATCATCTGAAAGAACAAGGAAAGAGTTGTCCTTCTTTCTCCATTTAAAATCCTTGACAGAGGAGCTCGACTGAGGGAGCGAAGCAGAGAAAAATGGCTTTATATCCTGCATAGAGGCAAAGTCGAGCATGAACAGAATATCATAAGGAAACAGCCTATTATTGAAAGAAACAAATACCAGTACCTTATTAAGAAGGGAGTCGACATTGAAGAAATGAATATCAGCAGCAACAGAAACCGCAAGTGTGGATTCATCGGCTATGGAAAGAGCCAGAATATTAAGCTTGCCAATGGGAACATCCACCAAGCTCAAATCCTCAATACTTGAAGAAGAACCCTTTTCCTTAATATCCTTGGCCAAATCAATAACATCCTTGGTCCTCGCCACCAAGAACCCTAGAAAAACAGTTAAACAGTATTAACTCATACTTACCCAATTATTATACAAATAAATAGCGAAAAATTGAGGGATGGGAAAAAGGTAAGCACCGGACGAATGGGCGAGAAATAGAAGCTGGAAACGTTGGGAGACGGCGAGGGGCTGAGATGGAGGGCTTTCGGTGTCGAATTTGGAATCTTTTTGGGACCTAACAGGCACCGCTTCGCCGATTTTGTCGAAGAATAAATCGGTTGTTTCAACCTGATCTCCTTCCCTCTCTTCCTCAATCTCAAGTCTGCTCGCCATTTTCAAATTCTCAACTTCCCAAACATCAAAACCCAAACAAGCTTTTATCCAAATGAAGTGAAATTTGCCAACTTTTTTCTACTTCCTTCGAGTAATCAAGTTTTAGGGGTTTAGGCGGGAACACTCTAACTAAACCCTAACCCCTGTGGACTGTGGTCTTTTACTTTTATGTTGCTCTATTGTCTGTCTCTGTTTTTATGCCTAAGCGAGTAAGCGTAACTTTGGTCTTTGAATTTGATTCTTTCTATTTATTTTTTTTTTTACTTTCTAATTTGATTTTCTAATCATACTTCTACTCTGTCTTCTTGGCCAAAAAAAAATTAAGTAGTTCTACTAACTTCTTGTTACATTTAATTATCTTACTCAATAGATTCTAGAATTTCCAAGCCATTAGAGAATTATCTTGTTGATAGTTGAGTTTTTGAGTCAATGGTAGGTTATTCCCTAGAATCATTAGGTTTCATGTTCAAGTCCATTTATATGCGGATTTTATTGGTTTTGAGTAGTTTGTTATTTGTTAGTTGTTACTTGTGGATGGCATTAAACTATAAATCGGAATTAACGACTCAACATTTAACAACATTTTTTCCCATTCTTTGGTTAATGGCTATTCATAATATTTTTGCTCGGTATATATTAAAATTAACAATTTTCATTCTAAAATACCCCTACTTACTTTTCATCCTCAAATGAAAACTCTGGATACCGAATGGGGTAAAAAAAAAAAGAGAGATGATTAGGCCAGAAGGGAACTTCTTAGCCTCTAACCATGGAGTTGAATAAAATTTCCTATAAAGTCTTAATGCTCTCTTTACAATGACAGTGTATACTCTAATGTAAACTTATTTTGGGGAGCGATGGAATTGACGGTGAAATTAGTTTCTATAAAGCATGTTGTGTTAAAACTTAAAAGGTCTAGTTGTTAACAAATCGTCAATGAAATATAATTACAACAGGTTTCAATTTCATTCGCAATAAATACCTTTGGCACGAGTCAAACTCTAATGATGTGTTTAGATTAAGAAGAGCAAAGGGTAGCTGTATGAGCATTTTCGGAGTGAGTGGGATTTAACTCTACAAAACCTCAGGTCAGGCCAACAAGAAGTACAGCATATATATGAGGTGACAAGTTTCCAAGCCCCACCAAACACTCAAAACACTTTAAGTGAGATGCTGGATGGAATGTTCATAGAAAATGAGGTGACAAATTTCCAAGCACTATGATTTCCTCATTTTTCCACAATTACTTTTGTTTTTTTCCCATTTTAATCAACTATTTTCCTTTTATTATACTTCATTAGAATCAACTCAATTCATAGTCTGCTCTACCAATCTTAAGCAATGGTTTTCCTTGTAAACAAGCAATCATCTTCATCGTTCAGTGTCTTGTTCCTCTTACTGACCCTGCTGCTGCTTCCATGTTTCCTTGTCTTTGGTTCTGTTTTCGTTCATGGAACTACTACCAGTAGAGATGAGGCATCAACAAGACAGGAGGAAGCAAATGCTCTTCTGAAATGGAAGAACAGTCTTGATGAACAGAGCCAAAATTTCCTGTCTTCTTGGGTTGGAAATTACCCCTGCCACTGGATTGGGATCATTTGTGACAATTCTAGAAGGGTTAGCCAATTGAACCTTTCGAGTTCCGGTTTGAAAGGTAAACTCTATGATTTTCACTTCTCCTCCTTCCCTAAACTTACTGTTCTTGATCTGGCCAACAATTCTTTGAATGGAGGCATTCCATCTAACATCAGTACTCTATCTGGTTTAACTTACCTCGATATGTCTTCCAACAATCTTTCTGGAAACATTCCGTTTGAAATAGGGGAGCTAAGGTCTCTTTCTGAGCTCTATCTGGAAAAAAACATTTTGACAGGTTCAATCCCTACTTCTGTAGGAAACTTGACAGGCTTGTTCTTTCTCTACTTATTCAAGAACAAGCTCTCTGGTGTTATACCTCAACAGGTTGGAATGTTGAATTCCCTGAATTTACTTTCTCTCTCAGATAATAATCTGGTCGGCTCTCTTCCTGCCTCTATTGGAAACTTGAGCAACTTATATGAACTTCGCCTGTATAACAACAAAATTTCGGGACCCATACCTCAAGAAATTGGAAAGCTGAGTTCCCTTGAGTATCTTAGTTTGTCCAATAACAGTCTTACTGGTAAAATTCCTGCTTCTATAGGAAACTTGACCAAATTATATTCACTCTATCTTTACAGTAACAGGTTTTATAGTTCAGTTCCTGAAGAAATTGGAAGACTGACATCTCTTGTTGACCTTGAATTGGCACAGGCAGATCTCACAGGTTTGATCCCTGCTTCTATAGGAAACTTGAAAAATTTGTCATATCTTTATCTTCACCATAACCAACTTTCAGGATCTATTCCTTCTAGTATCGGAAACTTAACCAATCTTATTGAATTATTACTGCAAGACAATAGGTTGAATGGTTCGATTCCTTGGGAATTAGGAAAGCTCCCATCTATTATCGACTTAAGGTTGTTCAAGAACAGTCTTAATGGTTTCATTCCAGCAGAAATGAATAATCTTACTGGTTTGAAAGTTTTACTACTCTCTGAAAACTACTTGATTGGCCATTTACCACAACAGGTTTGCCTTGGCAGAGCACTTGAAAATTTTACTGCACACAACAACTATTTAACAGGTCCAATCCCAAAGAGCTTGAAAAACTGTACCAGCTTGTACAGAGTTCGACTTGAACACAATGAACTTACAGGGAATTTGTCTGAAGATTTTGGGATATACCCAAAGTTGGATTATCTAGATTTGAGTGATAATAAGTTGCATGGAAAGTTGTCACCGAAATGGGGTCAATGCCACAACCTAGCAAGCCTAAGTATCTCGAACAATAATATCTCTGGTGAGATACCCTCAGAGCTTGGAAAGGCAACTCTGCTACAAGTATGTGACCTTTCTTCAAATAATCTAGTTGGGGAGATTCCTAAGGAACTTGGAGATTCAAAGTTGCTGTTCAACTTGATGCTGAATGACAATCATCTTTCAGGCAATATCCCTTCAGAAATTGGAATGTTATCTGGTCTTGTGCGTCTTAATTTGGCAGCCAACAACCTAAATGGCTCCATCCCAAGACTATTAACCAAATGTGAGAAACTCTTGGAACTGAATTTGAGTAGCAATGTGTTGAGTGGAGGGATTCCATCTGAGTTTGGCAGCTTCTCCTTTCTTGAAATTCTTGATCTCAGCCAGAATTCGCTGTGCGGAGAGATACCGAAGCAAGTTGGGAACTTGAAAACTTTAGAAAGGCTGAACCTGTCTCACAATAAGCTGTCTGGCCATCTTCCATCAACTTTTAATGACATGTTAAGCTTAACATCTGTTGATATATCATACAATCAGTTGCAGGGTCCTATTCCAAACATTAAGGCCTTTCTTGAGGCTACATTTGAAGCTTTCAGAAATAATAAAGGCTTGTGCGGAAACATCATTGGTTTGGAACCATGTCCTTCAAATGTAAACCCTACTCCTGTCCGCAAAAAGACTAACAAGATTGTCATAATTTCAACTGTGGTTCCCATTTTATGCTCATTACTTGTTGTCTTTGGGATTCTTTTTTCTATCAAACAGAGAGAGGGGAGTGCTGATACTGAGAACAACACGGCCAGGATAGCTGAAACTCAAAATCTATTTGCAATTTGCAATTTTGATGGGAAGGTTTTGTACGAAAACATAATTGAAGCCACCGAAGGGTTTGACTCTAAATATTGCATTGGGGTGGGTGGGCATGGAAGCGTTTACAAAGCTCAATTATCAACTGGACAAATAGTTGCCGTAAAAAAGCTTGACCCACTTCTGGAATGTGGGGTGGAAGAAGAGGAAGACCAAAGACAAATTACAGCTTTCCACAATGAGATTCGTGCCTTGACTGAGATACGACATCGCAATATTCTGAAACTTTATGGTTTTTGTTCTCATCCCCGACACTCAATTTTGGTATACGAGTTCTTGGAAGGAGGAAGCCTCGAGAAGATTCTGAGCATTGAGGAACAAGCAATGGAATTTGATTGGATTAAGAGGATAGATGTTATCAAAGGCGTGGCTAATGCTTTGTCCTACATGCACCATGACTGCTTTCCTCCTATAGTCCACCGTGATGTCTCAAGCAAGAACATTTTGCTAAATTCAGAATATGTGGCTCATGTAGCAGATTTTGGAGCTGCCAGGCTTCTCAAACCTAACTCTTCTAATTGGACACCCTTTGAAGGCACTTTTGGTTACGCAGCTCCCGGTTAGTTTTCCTTTCAAGCTGAAATATTATTCTGAATTTTTTTTTTAATTATTTGGGTATTAGAATGAATATTGAGTAGCGTTTTACAATCATGACATTGCTGGAATCTCGCCTGAGTATGTAAATATGAGACTATCAAATTTGGGGCTTAACTGTTTTGGGAGTTAGTTAAGTCTTAACAGTTCTTTTGTTCCTTTGTTACTTGTTATTTTCATCATCTTCAATGATTGTAAAACAGTAAGCATCTTATTATGCTTTTTGGGTAATGAAATCGCTTAATTATCCAAGAAAAAAGAATATTGAGTAGTGTTTCTTTCTTAGCAAGTTACCTTTTCTTTTGTAGAGCTTGCTTACACTATGCAAGTGAATGAAAAATGTGATGTCTTTAGCTTTGGAGTAGTGACATTGGAAACCCTTATGGGGAGGCATCCTGGGGATCTGATATCTTCCTTGTCAGTACTGTCATCATGGTTTTCTTCCTCATCGCCGGAGACGTCATCATCGGATGATTTACGAGTGAAAGATGTGTTAGACCAGCGTCTCCAACCTCCTAGGAAACAAATAGCAGGACATCTGGTCTTCATTGTGAAACTAGCATCCAGTTGTTTACATGCCAGTCCACAATCTCGACCAAGTATGCAACAAGTTTCTCGGGAGCTGTCAGCTAAGAATCCTTATCCACTCTCATTGAAGCAGTTTGACACACTCACTTTAAGACAACTGCTTGATTCCAGCTATTCCAACTTGGTCACAGGAGTTTCAAAGTGAAAAATTTGTAGAATATACTATATTTAGAAATCTATTTTATTTTATATATAGAAATTAATCTCTCTTATCTAGTTCTGGCTTAGTTCAGAAAATCAAAGCAGGAATATTTGCATTACATGTATTACACTTAACAAAAGTGAAATAATATAAAGGTCCAATGGGATAGTATTAATCAATCAATCTCCCCTGAGTTCAGCTTCCTAAAGCTTTAATATTTATGTCATTTTCGCCGTGGGGTTTCTCTTTTTTCAAAATATTAATAAGATTTGTTATATTAAATCTGCTAAATGGAACCAATATAGCTCAATCATTATAGTTTAGGCTTTTCTCTACTTCTAAGGCTTAATTTGGCATTGAGGTTGCAGTTTGAAAAAATTTGGTTTGGAAAAAGTGCTTTTGAGAAGTGTTTTTTTAAATTACGGTAGAAAATATAAATAGTATTTGGTATTGCTGTGAAAAAATGGGTTTGAAGGATAAAATATCTAAAAAGGATATACTAGTACTAGTTAAAAAGGAAAGAGAAAATTAATTAGGGGATTTTAGTCATTTAATGTCCAAAAACACTTTTGAAACGCAAAAACAACTAAGGTTTAGCTTCTGAGGTTGGCTTGGCTTTTGCGTTCAAAATCAACTTTTGACACAAACAATGATTTATTTGGTATTGTGTTTGGGTTCAAAAGCAATTTTTTTTTATCTACAAACGCAATGTCAAACCAGGTCTAAATCAAATATTGAATTTGTCTTGTAGATTGTCATCAAGAAAATTGATTCTCTGAAGAGATTGTGGCAATTGAAAATCAGTGACTATTAAAAAAAAAGTAAACAAATTATAAGCAGGTATATCCAGAAACCAAAAATAGCAAATAAAAATCTACTACATAATATACTACTTTCTTATGTTAGTAATAATTATTTAAAAAAAAAAAATAGGGAGGAAAATGAGGGGTAATTAGTAATGTGAATTTTTCTTGTTTTTATTTTAGCTAGAATTTTTTTTATCAGAGAATTTTTGTTTAATCATATGTCCCTTGTCCCATATTGTAAACTGGATTGCTAAACACCGCCCCCCTTTTGCTAAATATCGCACCCCTTTTTACACTTTTACCCTTTATTTATATTTTAAACTTTTTAACAACTTCTTCAAACTCTCAACCTTCAAACCCCAAAAGTCAAATCTATAAGTCTTACATCATGGAAATTCAGATCTAGAGAAAAAAATTTAAATTCAGTCTCAACCTTCAAACCTTCAATTTTCTTTTTTTAAAAAGTAAATTTTAATTAATTAGCATTTAATTACTTAGTTTATTAGTTTTAATTAGTTAATTTATGATTAACTACTGTTAATTAATCTAAATTTTTGTTTAATAGTTTATTAGTTTTAAGCTTTTAATTAGTATTATTAGGGCGGTATTTAGGGTTATCTCAATCCCACGTTATTGTCTATTTCCGGAGTCATCGGCTTGTTTCACGTTAGTAATTAGCTTGGAGATTTCAGAGGATTTGAAATGTTACAAAATGAAACAAAGGGCAAAAATATCAAAAATTGTAAAAAGAGGACGGTATTTAACAAAAGGGGGCGATGAATAGCAAACCCCTATTGTAAATTTGTAATTCCCCCCAAAAATATATACCAAGTGTTAGGCTAGGGCCTTAGATCAGTAAACCAAGAAAATATGTATTAGGCCACAGCCAAACATCAAAATGACCAAAAGCCCAAAGTGTAAAGCCTTGTTGGGTGTCCAAAGTCTCCAAGACTTAGCCGAAGCCCATCTCTTTACACGGTTGGCTCATGGCTGCTTCCTTCGTTGTTGTTAATAGTTCTGAACAAAAACAGGCTCTCCACCTTCACATGAATTGATCCCATCAGAATTATTATAAAAAATAAAATAAAATAAATCACTGAATTTGAGTCGATTGATTCAGGATATCGGATCCCTTTTAATTTTATTACTACTTATTTGAGTCTGTAATCGAAATTTGGTCTGTAATTGACCAAATCGGAATAAGCACGATGGGATTGAAGATATTCGCGCTGCTTCTGGTGGCGGTGGCTTCGTTTGCAGCAGCTCAGATTTCATCGGCGTCTTCGGTGCCTGCTTTTCTATGGTCTCCGGGGTAAGATTTATCTTTCTCCTTTTTAGTTGCCCAGTAATTCCCGTGTAGATAGGGATTTTAAGAACTAAAAATTTTGTAGTTTTGGCTTCTTATTAGCAAATTGGGATCTCATTTATGTATTCTGCTTACAGATTCTCTAGCATTGAAGTGAAGGAATCTGTAAATTATCAGATCATATCCCCAAAGGATCTGGCCAACTCTGTTCTCAATCAAGGGGGTTGGTCTGACTTACTGGTATTTTTGCTCTTTCATTCTCTTCAATATCATCATCACCAAAGTTTGAGTTTCCTGATTGCCTTGATTAGTTTCCACTTCCAATTTTTGATATCTTTAATTACATTTTAGTGCTCCGGGAGGAAACAAGAGAACCCTGTCGATCTGGCAATTGTTTTTGTTGGTAGAGAGGTAAGGTTCTTGGACTGTAAATTGCCATTTAAGAAGCTTCATATATAACTCTTCATAAGTATGAATTTCCACTAAGAATCCCTGCATATATAGCTTACCTAGTAATAAGTAGGTCTGTATACTTAGTAAGAGCTTCTTTATCTCCAAAAGCAAAATAATAATAATAGTAATAGTAGTAATAAGAAGCTTCTCTTTTACATTAATTGTTATTTTGAACTCTACTGTATTGTGCTAACTAAACTGCTTACTTCTTTTGATGTCGCACTGCAACATACTAGCATGTTGGATAGTGGAAAGTGGAACCAAGAACTTTGTTTATATTTTCATGTCAGGATCTTGATAGAAATATGAATGTGATGATATTGCTATTTTAAGCTCACGGATGTCATATTTCAATAATCTCACTGCATACAAGCTCATGGCAACACTTTCAGCCTATATAAGCTTTATTTATTTACTTTTCATACTGAAGTTAAAAGTGCTTTTAGTTGGCGTTGCATTGTGATAAACTGCAATTCCTTCTGGAATTCTTGTCCCCACAACTTATATTGTTGCCTTTGTTCCCTGTAGTTGCACTCTTCAGATGTTGTTGGAAACAAACATGCAGACCCTGCTCTTTTGAACTTGCTTAAGGTAAATAGGGATTCACCAGATTTTAATATTCTTCCTTTTCGTTAGATTTATTAGTTGGGGTAGTAATTAGATTAGATTCCACTTTTCTTCTTTTATATTACTGATTCATGCTGTTGAACAGGCCTCTTATACCAGGTCCAATTTTTCAATGGCCTTTCCATATGTTGCTGCCTCTGAGGAGGAAACAATGGAGAATTTATTGGTTTCAGGTTTTACGGAAGCTTGTGGGCATGGTTTGGGAGTCGGTAATGTTGCATTTTCCGAATCATGCTCTATAGAGGGTGGAGATTTCCAGAAACTTGCAAACTCGCATTCAATCCATGTAATTAACTTATGTCAAATGCCTCACCACAAGATATGGTGGTGTAGCTTGTATTTCAATATATTGTACTCTTCATATTATTAATTCCTTCATAATTTGCCCATAAACAATAAACAGGATCATCTAGTTTCAAGAATGGAAAAGAGAGGAAAGGGGGAGACTGATTTGGTTGTCTTATGCCATGGAGGATCTCATTCTGTGGAAGAGCTTGACCAGCCTCGCCCTGAGAGTATGCTATATTAGCATGTGTTTTATTTGATTGAAAACCTATTACTCTTAAAAAGTATTCATGTTTTGTTAAATTAAATATGTAGGTGAGATTTTGTCTGAAGTTATCAGTTCAGTGGAGCAGTCTGGGACAAAATATGCTGCTCTTTATGTTTCTGATCCTTTGAAGCCGGTTCACTATCCTGCTTATAGAGAGCTTGAAAGGCTTCTTGCTGAAGCAGACAATGGTTCAGCACCTTCCACAGGATGTGATGAGGTTTGCAAGATAAAATCATCACTCCTAGAGGGAGTTTTAGTTGTAAGTAACTGCCCTTACCCTTGACGCTTTTCTCTTACGTCTGGTTTAACAATGATGCCTTTATTCTTGTTATATATGTAAAATCTGACCTTCCCATTTTTTCTTCCGTTTTCACATAAGAGAGTTCCTGTTTCTTCTTTTTAACTCTGTAAGATATTAGTTTGTGTTGTGGTAATATCCTAGTCATTACTGGTATGAGAAGATATACGGTTTACTAGTTTAACATCTGATATCTTTGAAAGGATGAACTTTTGCCAGTTCAACAAAATTACTTAGATTCCCAATGCCTTACAAAGAAAATATATTTTGAACTATAACTTTCACAGTTTCTACTGGATGTCATATTGTTCCTTATCCTTGTTTGTTTTTTTGCACTATAATAAGTGTTTTATGACATCCTTTGATTCTTGCTATGAGTTTTAATCTCTTATTATGCTCAATATATGGGCTATATAATTCCTTCCCTCAACCTCAAAAATGCCAGAGACCTATCTCCATCCAAGACCTGCATACTTCTTTCCAGCAAAAACAATGATACTTGAAGCACCAGGCAAAGCCCTATTTTCTATCTGCACTGTGGTCTGCTCTTAAAGTACCCTTTCTTACTTTATGGCCCTTATCTTTAGATTGGAAGAGTAACCTAGTCAAGGGGGGACATTTGATTTCAGTTTACTAATCCAAATACCACATCTAGAAGACTTTTAACTGCTCTCATTTTTTATGGTTGAAATGGGTGATTGCCAATTATCCCATAGAAGTGTACAGAACATCCTTATTTTGATTTGAAACCATTCCAATAGGATCCCTTATGATTTACAAATCTACTAACTGCCGGTCCTGGAATTCTTTGACCTTATCTTTGCCACGTCTTACCTCTTTCTGCTGATTTATTCATTTTCTCTTGCCACTAAATATCAATGAACAAAAACCAAATAAGTAAATAAGCATGGTTGAGAATTTTAGAGTAGATTTATAGGCATACAAGAGGTCGCATGCATGTATGAGAAATGACAGACACATTTAAGGTGTTTGGATATTTAAAGAGGCGAGGTGTAATAAGGATGGTTGAGAATGCTACTGTGGATTCGTGGGCATGCCAGAGGTTGCATTCATGTAGGACAGATGACTAAAATGTTTAAGGTGGTTGGATATTTAAAGAGGTGAGATATAATGACTCTAAGATGATATGATTTAGTAGGGATACCTATGTCAATAGTAGGAGAGGAAAACCAAAGAAGACACTGAAATAAACTTTAAGAAAAACCTCACTTGTTCTAGGATTATGATTTCATTGACACAAGGGCAGAATATGATCCTTTTAGCAAACCTGTATTGGCGAAAGGTTAAGTTGTCTGTTGTTGTTTCTCTATGGCTGTCATGTGTTTTGCTCTACTACCTGTAGTGGCAGGTACCATGCAGGTGGTTGGGACGATTTAAATGTATTTTTCCGTTTCTTTTGATATAGGAAGAGTTGAACCGTTGAAATCTGACAATAAAAGAAGTAAATCCTAATAATGCATCAGGAAAGTGGGCCAATCTGTTAAACTGTAGCCTACTTGAATTATTTACACAACTACTTCCATTGCTCCACACCTCTTACTCAGTGTTCTCCCTTTTTAGTAGCTTCAAGCTATTTTATGGCTTCCTTTTACCACTAATAATTGCTTTTTAATGGAATAAAAAAGTTATGTCAAATTTTGTAATGGTAGAAGGGTGGTATTGACTGTTATGTCTATTTCTAACCACTTTCTTTGATATAGTCTTTTTTGTTTTGTTCTGTTTTTGTTTTTGTTATTTTAAAGTAAGTGATACAATATGGTTATAGGAATTGTGTTCCTTTCTTCTGTGGTCCTATTGTTTGTTTTATCCATGCAAGTGGCTCTATTGTGATATATATGGACTTCTGATAAGGTTGTGTTGCATGATTTTTCAGGGAATCGTGTTGCTTTTAATTTTAATATCAGGCCTTTGTTGTATGATGGGCATCGACACTCCAACAAGATTTGAGACACCCCAAGAGAATTGATTGGCTGTTTGTGCCGCCCAGCATCTTTATGTTGTATTAAGGCTTCTGTCCTATGGACCGTTGGAAGGTATTACTAGTTATTAGATAGTTGCAATGGGCAGGAATGTTACACTGTAATATTTGTTAACTCTATCAAGTTCATTGTATTATGTTGGTAATAACGAAGAATGATACTATTTTTTGAATGCGCTATGATTTGCTTATTGCTCTGGTTTTGCTTATGAATTAGAGATCAATGCCTTGCTTTGAGTAGGACTTGCTGAGTGGCTATCACTTCACAGGCCTTGTTGACAATGTAATTAATGTCATTGTAAAGATAATAAATTCTGGAAGAGATGGTTTGAGCCATTTGTCTGTCAATCTTCTGATATTTAACAATTCAACTTACATCTTCTGATATTACTGCCAGTATTTTACCGATATGCGAAGCACTATCTCTTCCAGGTCTATAGGTTGTCATTTGCATTGTTTCGAGTACCATTACCATATTTGTTATCTGCCATTGTTTGTTCTGTTTAGTGCTCAATATGTTCTTGGCTGAGCTTTATGAAGCTTATTACAGGGAGTGAGATTAGAAATGTAGATAGAAATTTTTCGATGACCGCCTTGAAACAGCTTTGACAATGACTCTTCAGGCGGAGCTGTGGTGGTTTTCCAATGTCTATATATGAATGTTGATGTGGATTATGGTGGTTCTGATGCTATCAGAGGCCCCATGCGACTGTAAAAAGTAAAGCATCACCTCAAATTTTACTAGTAAGTTTTTGAATGGATGTGATATTTGATAAGCATGTAACATCAGAAAAAGAGAGTGAAGTTTTGGGGGTGGTTTGGACTGGTCTGGGAACTAACATTGCTTTATTCCATCCATTGGAGAAGTAGGCAACCAAACCATCTTTCAACTTCAAGTGATAAACTTTTAGCAAATTAAAAGACCAAACCTCATCAGATTTTTTCATAGCCATGTCTTTCCACCCCCACTATGATTGCATTTGATTGTTTGAAAGAGACCCTTATTTATGTGAGATTGTGAAATCCATCTATATATATAATTGTTCCTGTCCTTTTGTAATTTATGTGTTTGGGGTGGCTCTAAAGATAGTAAGTATAAGGGGCACGTGAATTCTATTTTCTGCACTTCCAATGCCCAATTTTTCACCTCAAATTCACTGTCAAATGTATTGCTCTTAGCCTCTTTAACCATTGATTTTGATTTTGATTTTGCTTTTAATGTACTTCCAAATGAGAACATTTTTGCTAGTATTATCTCAAGACCGGAAATGGGGAGGAGGAAGGAGACGTTAGGGAACCTTATCTCTAACCCTCCATACTGATTTGAGCCATATATTGATCTTTCCACCTCCTGTCTTTATCGGCCGGATTTGATTCCAGGCAATGCAGATCATAATTGTGTTGTCCCTTGCTCAAAAATGATTATATAGATTCGATTCTATCATGGAATTGAGAAAAGATTGAAGAAGTTTTTTTCATTATTATTACAAATTTACTAATTTCAATTCACAGATTCCACGATAACTCCCATAAGATAAGTTCGCATTCATTATATGATATCCCCACTTTTCATTTCAACTTATCCTATCGCAAACCCCTTTGGCATATTTGCGAAGCTTTCCAAATTTACCAATCGCCTATCAAGAAGAGTCTGTGGGCGCTTGTATACGGGTGTCTTCCACCACTAATTCAAGCTACCAATGTGGCCAAACCCCATTGACAAGAATCTTCTATATATATCCCTACCTTGTCTCTCACATGATTCATATAGTAGAGAGAAGGAGAGAGAGAGAGAGGTCTCTAGAAGGAATGATATCATCTCTCATCAAATGGGCTTGCCTGTAGGTACAGAAAGTGATAGTGTGCAGCCAAGGATGACTTGCCGATTCCCTCTTTGTATTGTTTTTCAGTACAATTTTATGCAATCGGCAAGTTGTTCTTGGCTACATGCTTCTTTCTGCTCCACAAGCAAGGCCTTGGGTGACATTTTTATTTTATTTTTCTTCTACGTTTATTATTAGAGACCAGGTACGTTTATGTTATCGTTTATACTTTTTTGTTCTTCATATGATATATCCAAGTGACCAAGCCCTTAATTTTTTGACATGCCAACTTAACCAAGTTGCTATTTCAGGGTTAATTGGTGGGAAAATGGACATAAGGGCAGGCTTGCATTAATTGATTTGCTCTCACAACTAGTCTACGTACTCTTCCCATATAGTAATTTTTTGTTTCTTTTTTTCTTTGTTTTGAAATTAATTAATTGCTCAAATTAAACCGTCCGGGATTCGGTTTTCGTCTTAAAGCTTCCGCATTCCGCCAATTTTCATTGGGTGGAGCTATTCGGACTTACAGATCGCCTACAAATAAAGATCGGTGGAGGTTGAAACTTCGATGTCTTTCACCATAAATCCAAACCTTTACCACTTTGGCCAACCCCATTGACATTTGTCTTTATAATTTTTCCTAGTGTACTTGGTTTTGTTTATGAAAAGATATTTTCAATGTTGGGTTTGGATTTTTTTTTCTTATCTACTTTCCTTTTCTTGATAAGCATTTTTAGAGGTAACAACATAAATCCAAATAGAAATTCCATATGAATGAATTAAAACTCTTACTTGATTTTGACTAAGTTTTCTCGGATATAAGAACAAAAATTAGGCCCAAGAGACGTATAAAACCAAAACAAAAAGACACAAATAGGAAATACTACAATCCAAGAAGAAATAGGGCTCATGCATGCCTAGACAAATACCCAAAACCAGGCCGACAACAATCGGCTCATAGCCTCATACCCTCTCTCTGAATCATCATAATTCTAAAGCCCAGTAAACATCAAGGAGACAAAGTCACAAAACCAACCTTACATGTCAAAAGATTTGCATGTACATATCGGACCAAATTACTAATTTTGACCTAAAAAAAATAGTAATCTACTAATTTTGAGGCTCAAGATTAAAACATTTTGCTTTTAGGCAAATCAATAGATATTTACGTCTCCGTCGTATCAAAGATCTCCGGAGTAGGTTCTAAATCGACCTTCTACCTAATTTCAAACCCCTTCTAATTACAAGAAATGAAAATTGAAAATGCTATGCAAACCATTTTCAAATAATATTTGGGTGATCAGATTATTGTTGAAGTATTACAGGATACATCTCTAGTAAGCATAAGGATTTTTCTTTTTTTGGATAAATATGTATAATCACCAGAAGGCGGGAATAAGAACTGCTTCAAGAATTGCGCATGGGAAATGCTTCATTTTCTTTAAGTTTCATAATCATGTTAAAATTTACTTTTTGTTGAGTCTCTAAATCTATCTATATTCATTAAAAATACCCCCTTTATATTTCTGTTATGTTATATTCCTTTAATATGAAACTATTTACATGATTACAATAATATGCATAATTTGATTATGTAGTGCTTCCGTTTTCAATTCTTCAACCTTTTATTTTAGATATATTACCAATGATGTAAAAGAATGCCGAAATTGTTAACAAGTAATATATATTGGCATTCTTTAAGGTTGATTAATGATGATTTCAACAGATTGAAAAACGGATATTCACTTAAAATGATAAGTTTTTTTAAAAATGCACTAATAACAATTACTAAAATGATATAATTTCAACAATAATAACTAGGAATTGGTAAGGGAGAGGGGACATGCAATATTTGGCAACGTGATGAAAGCAAAGCAAGAACTTCTCACCAACCAAAATTCACCTAATAAAGAAAACACATGAAGAAGGGAATATAATGATTGCTTCATCTTGGTTCTCTTGAGTAGGAGGCCTAGCTATTCATTTTTCATCCCCCCCTACTTTTAATTACATCCATATGGTTGATACGTATTATGCTTCCCAACACTTAGCTTTTAATTAAACCCTTTTTTACCTTACTTTATTATGAAATTTTGAGTTTTGACCCCCACTCCATTCATATATACCATATAATTACCAACAAACACAAATGATATCAAATATATGTGAATTTAGCTAGCAAACTTTGGTGATCGAAAATAATAAACCTATTGGTGACTATAAGAGCCCATTGCTGCCACAACTCGGGAGTGCATTTGCAGCGGTAGCTTTATACATGAGATTGTTAGGATTTGAACCTTAATAAGAGTTCGACATTATATTTTTTTTTAGGGAAGTCCCACATTATATTAATGACGTACAATATTTAGTATATGTATATGATATCACATTAATAATATTGTGATATTTCATCCATCACTAGCTAACACATATGTACATAACATAATGGTGTTTTAGATAAAATTGCAGTCTTTGATCTACAATGCATGGGAAAATATCTAATAAAATGTTGAGAGAAAAGTTTATTAATTAATCTCAAAATTATTAGTTGGAGGAAGTTGTAACTAGAGAAAATCATTTTATTGGGGGTTATTAATTATAATTAACTCATGATTGATGTCAAGCCGATTAATTACCTACCCTTGTTGAAAATAAGTTTTCCTTTTATTACTTGGGATTTACTTTTAAATATCTAATGTAGTATTGGAGAATGTTTTCAAGTATGCCCTCCCCACTTTTAGAATTTATCACTATTCACATGCCTAGTGCATATACATTGTAGCAGCCCACCTTTGCAACAAGTGTCATCATTACTTTTTGGTTAAAAAATAGCTTAGGAATAGAAAAATGTATATAATATTTTCAAGGTGCATTATATATGCCGTCAACCCTTTAAAGATTAATTTACACACAACACTAATTTTTCGTGGAACTTATCGGGATCGTCTATCAACGAGAGACTATATAGGAATTCAAATCGGGTGCCTTCACACCACCACCCATTGGTTGTGTGGAGACGATTAGGACTCAAGGTTGACATAGTTAAGCATAAGTGAGATATAAACTTTATGAATTTATATACAATAGTACACTGTCAGTGGAGTTTAGCAGACTGCATAAATGGGTCTTGAAGGGTGACATGTGTCCCCTAGGAACTAGATTAATTGAAATACTTAAAATTTGACTAATTCAGAAAATGAACATGTGTCAACTCCACAACCCGCTTGTGGAGTCCAAAATTTACACCGCCGGTGTATCAAATAATTACCCAAACTTAATTATGCTACAATAGAGAATTTACCCTAATATTTATCATGCATGAGATAAGACCACATCACATGCATGATGTACACAGTCACAGTTCATGTTCATTGAAATTTTCTATAAGCAAACCTGGTCCTGAAGAATCCAAACCCCAATGCACCCAGGTTAATTTTCCTTAATAGAAATGGGTTCAATCTATATATCCACATTGTCAAATTCACTATTTTTGGAATCCTAAATTATTGTTAATGCTATCCAATGGTTACTGTGGACGGTAGGGTTATTTGTTTCTCTAGGAATTCTGATATTCCCATTCCCATATATTCATAGTACAATACAATTACAAATTGAATATTGTTAATGCAAATTACTAAACTCAATTCTATAGTATTAAATCTTAGTGAATCTCCATAAAACGTTTTCTTATTTTCTTGTTGTTTGAGTCATTATCGTAAGTTGGAACAGAATTTTCCTTTCTTGTCATCCATTGGCCAATTCTGGCGTAGTCTGCACACAAAATCTTCTCTCTTTTTTGGTTTTCTTAAATACCCATTTTATTCAAATGACAGAAGCCAACCAGAAGATTGGACCATTGAGAATTTGACATTTAACATAAACTGCCCAAAAGTTGGTGACCTCTCTGCAAAGTTATTAAAGTACTTCAAATGGCAGCTAAAATTTTTGACATTCTCAAATGAATCTTTTACTCTAATTAACCTTTGAGAAAATTAGAAAATTTATAGTTAAAACTGTGAGCAACCATGAATGAATCATTCTGCAAACTTGTATATGGGGCCCTTACCATATATTATAGTGTATATTTCAATATTCATGAAGATGAAAAAGAAAGGTAGGTCCAATATTCCTCCTTAAGGTAGACTCAAAATTCTGATTATTATCATCTTCCTACTAGTATTATATATGAAGGAATTGTAGTTCCATTTTGATGCATTCACATGGTCTAGCTTTCAACTTTTTCAGGAATTATTATTAGTTAATGCAGAAGGGTAGCAGGCTTCTTTTTCTTCTCTTTTTTGGTTGCTTGCTTTTGGCTTCTATATTGCCATTTTGTCACTGAAAAAAGTAGAACTCCAAAGAGTCCCAAATTAATCCCATGGCAAGTGATGAATTTATGTTCATTCAAAAGGTTTTGACAATGGGGAAATGCCCTTGAAGCTGAAAGTTGGTAGAGAATTAAGGATGTCAGCATTTTCTATCTCTTTGCTCTTTGAACTTTCATTACTTTGATTAAGTTTTTGTCATGAGACACATGAGCTGAATACTTTGAAACTGTTGTTTTTGCAGATTGCAGGCTTTTGGTGAACTGCTGGAACATTGAAACTTGAAACAAGGCCATGAATTCAAAGAAATCTATACAGAATCTTGGAGAAACAATTCATTCCCTACTGGGATTGAAGTCACATTTAACTTCAACTTGGGTCAAGTCTGTTTGTGATATAATAAAAAAATTACCACATGAAGGATCAATTGACAACAACAAAGATGAGGAGGAATCTGCTGCTGCCATCTCCATGATAAAAGGTATCTGGCTTTCATCATTATGTATATACTTGACTAGTTTTATAACTTTGATTGCATTTTTGATCTTTCTCTCTCATTGATTCAAGTCCATGCTTGTTTTCTGCTAACAGAAGAACTCGCCGGCTTAAACGACTGCATCAAGCAATTGAACATACAGAGGAGGCAGCTGTTGAATGATTTGTTGGACTTGAAAGGTTAGTCATATTTATGTTTTGTTTTTGCTACAATCCTAATCCCTCTAGGGAGAAAAAGGTAAGGGGTAAAACTTGAGCAAGCTTATAAAGTTTTAGGTGAAATTTTTAGATTTCAACAAAAGCAATAGATTAATATTTGGTAGTATTGCAGGGAACATTCGTGTCTTTTGCCGGGTGAGGCCCTTCACTTTGGGGGAAAATTTAGGACGTTTAGCCTTTGGACCTGTCGTAGCTTTGGATACAAGTAACCTCATTCTACAACTTGGTGATAACAAAAGTAAGAAATACACATTTGACAAAGTTTTCCATCCAGGCTCCTCACAAGGTACCCTATAAACATTCTTTGATTTCATTTTTCATTTTATTTTTCCTAGACAAACTCATAACAAGTTCCATAAATGTCTTGTAATTTCAGATGAAGTTTTTTCAGAAGTCGAACCGGTCATCAAATCTGTCCTTGACGGATACAATGCCTGCATTTTTGCTTATGGTCAAACGGGAACTGGGAAAACATTCACAATGGTGAATACAGTCTACTATCGATAATGAAAACTGATACAATTATAAGCAAACATTTCATTTCAATTCTGCTCGAGAGGCAATGACTACCTTGTTTATAATTGACATACTTATATACACAATTTACCGGGTTTTCAGTAGCTTCCAAGATCCATATAATGAAGATAAATTATGATACAACAATTCAAACGTGCTAATTCTTGACCCCATACATACAGGAAGGTATTTCAGACTCACCTGGAATAGTACCTCGAACGATTGAGGCATTGTTTAAGCAAGCAGGGGATAGTAACCATACTTTCCTCATAACTTTCAGTATGCTTGAGATTTATTTAGGAAATCTCAAAGACTTGCTTGTACCACAGCCTATTAGGGCAATGGATCCTCTGCCACCATGGTGAGTATATATGCAATATAGTCTGTTGGGTGTACTGCTGCAAATTCCGGCAGATTCATTGAATGCTTTGAATGTCTGTTTACAGCCTCTCCATCCAAATGGATCCCAAGGGAGGAATCGAAATTGAGAACCTAGTTTCCATCCAAGTAAGAGATATATACCAAGCTTTAAAGCTGTATAAATTAGGATGCCGGCTCAGATCAACTGCCTCGACAAATTCAAACTCAACTTCAAGCAGATCCCACTGGTAAGACTAATTCAGCTCAGATTATTCAACTTGGCTCTAGTCTCTGGCAGGCAAAACTGGATTTTATTTCTGATACAAATTCCGGAAACTGCTAAGCCAAAAGAAATACTATCTTCTTCACTTGCTAATTATATGTCGTCTTTGTTGCTCCTTTTAGCATGATTCGAATCTCAATTACTTGCTACAATGCTCCTGAGAGGCGACGGGAAACAAATAAAATTTGGTTAGTTGACCTTGGGGGAAGTGAGCGTGTGACGAAGACAAAGGCATGGGGTAGAAGACTTGATGAAGGAAAAGCCATTAATCTATCCCTTTCTGCTCTTGGAGATGTAATAAATGCGCTGCAGAGGAAAAAGAACCACATACCTTACAGGTAAGCCTAAATCTAAATATAACTGGAGCTTACTGGCAATAATTTGAGACCTGATCTTGTCAATCATAGATTTAACCCCAAATTAACATCTATTTTTCTTGAAATACTTTTGACAGGAACAGCAAGCTGACACAAGTTCTTAAAGATTCATTAGGTAACTGATTCTACTTTACTGAATTCCCTTTTTCCATTTATCTAATTGGTTTACCTAAGAATTACTTGAGTTCTAGGGCTTAAATCTATTTCAGGAAACCTTAGTCTATTCTTATCTTTCAAGGGCTACAATTAAGATTTAAGAATGTTCCTAACATGAACTAATTAATTAATTAAGTTCACCGGAAGAGCTTCTCAACTTCGATAAATATATATATGGAAGAACTTTTGAAAAAGTGGAGCTCCACAACGGTGGAAGTGAACTGCCATGTAATCCTCATTTTAATGTAATGGAGTCTTGAGGGTTTGTCTGTTTCAGTATTTGTTTATCCTATTTATATGCTTCACTATTTAAAATTTATTTTGCACTTCTTATCCTTAGGTGAAGATTCAAAAACACTGATGCTTGTACATGTCAGTCCCAGAGAAGAAGATCTATGTGAAACAGTGTGTTCGTTAAATTTTGCAACCAGGGTGAAAAGTGTTCATTTGGGGCACGAGGAGTCCAATGTAAGTTTTTTTTGTCTAGCACTCTAGCTCCATCTACTAATCTAAATTCACAACTTAATTCTACAAGTATAAAGTTTCATATTGTAGAATTTACTTGATAATGATATCTAAGAGCTTTGTTGTCTAGACTTTAGAAATAAGTTGGTGATTTTAGTAAATTATCGATCAAAATGCAGAGCTTAATACCAATAAATATATGCATGTTTATTTTTAGAACTGAAATTAGAAAAAGGAAAAAAAGTTGATGACAAACCAAGGGAGAAAGCTAAAAAGAAAAAGTGAACTCCCAGATCTCTAGTCAGATTATGGATTTAATGAAGCTGCATCCAACTAGACATTTCATTTTCCAGATACAGTTAGAAACACATATAAGACTCCATTAAAATGAATTTGCTTGGAAGAAACGAATGATTAATGTTAAACATTAACACTCTAAATTCTCACCGGGCATTACCTGAAAATCTTGCACTGATTTCCATCTCATCATTAGATGTAGAAAACTCTTATATCTCATTATAAATTGCTCCTATGAACTTATTGTTATCATTTGGATGGACCATCAAAAGCAGGAAGGAAGAAGCCTCAAGGAAGCTGCTATGGAAAATCTGCAAAAGAAGATTGAAAAGATTGAAGATGAACGTCAAAATATTCGAGGAAAGATAAATACATTAAACAACAAATTAGAAGGTCTGACAAGAGCGGGTCAATCTTTGGAACAGCAAGTAGAAGTCTCTAATTTTTCTACTGAAGGGCTACCTCCTGAGCTTGACTCTATAAATAACAGGATTGGAAATGTCACAACAGCTCCCCCATCACAACTGCCTAGATTTATGAGATCAACTATTTGCAGCAGAAAGAAATCTGGAATAGAGCGTCAAACTTCAGTTGGGAGAGATCCAGCTCATCGAAGATGGAGAAGACAATCATCAAAGCGTGCTGAGTCGGTGACTTTCCCAGTTCGGAACAATTCAGAGTGCAACTCTGAACACAGCATTTCAAGATCAACATGTGCAGGAGAATTGAACATGAAAGCTAGTATAGATAATGACACAGTATGCAGCCATGACACATCTGAATGTGACATAAAAATGGTTGTGTTCCCAGAGCAAGAAATAACTCAAGTGGCATCAGATAACCAAAGGACGAGCCAGGTTAGTCCCCTTGAGAAGAATGGAAGTAGGAAAACAAACAAACGCAACACCACAAAAATTTTAAAGGTTGATCAATGGCTTGACTTACAAGAAATTGAACCTAGTATCAGTGGTTATGCTCCAAGGAATAGATGGGTTTTAGACATTCCCATCCCAGAGAAGAAGAATAGGTTGAAGGGCCGGGAAAAGGAAGAAATATCATGCAATGAAAGGGTGTCTACTTATGACTTTAAAATGCAAAGGAATCATAGTAAAAAGGAGAAGCAGGCAGCTTTAGAGGTAGCTGGAAGGTATGTTTCTGGAAGGGTGGTCGATAAACCACCAACATTAAAGGATTTATTTGCCGAGGAATCAAGATCTAGTTTCATTTCTGCACCTCAGGCAACAGAAGGCCAGACAATAAAACATACAGAAAACTCACTAGATGACACATTGATAGAGGACAACCAAGGTGGGAGTCCACCTGATTTCTGCTATGATGATTTAGAACAAGTTGACAATGAATATGAATTCTATGCAACACCAATGGTGCATGCAGTAGAAGACACAGAACAATATTCAGACAGTCCCACATCGAAGAGTAGTGTGTACCAGTTTTCTCCATCTAACCTGCATAATCATACCAGCAACTCACAAGAAATTTTTGGTGCTTGCACAGTAGCATCAGAGCTGGAATGTTACCATAAAGAAGTTCCTTGCAAAGTGGCTACAGAAGTTGGTCAAAAGGAAGACATGACTGCCTCACCTCAATCCTCACCAAAAGAGATTAGACAAAGCCTGTGCAGTCTGAAATCTCAAAGAGCACTCTTTATGGATGACATAAAAGAAAAGGATTTCAAGATGACACTCATCTCACAAGAAATTACACAGAGCAAAGGTAAGAACTTTGAGGCCCAAACCAAACATGATTATCATCTCTGACCACTCTGATTCTCAACTAGTAGCATTCACCTTAAGCTGACTTATTTCAGAACATTAAACCCTAGCACAAAGTAGCAACATATGATTTCAGGAGTCTTAATCCACAGCTTTATAAATTAATTATGATGTCTTTTTTTAGGAGCATGTTATATCCTTAAACAGAAAGTTCAAATTTCATGGGCCAGTGCTCTTCTAGGATTGGGATTCCTCGACTTGGGATTCGAGCATGACTTCTTCTATGGTCTAATGCTTTGAAGCAGCTGCAGTAGATGACAGAATGACAATAAGGAGTTTCTACTTAATTCTGCAGTAAAGTTGGAAGTTGAGCAAATAATAAGATAAGCACATAACCAAAAATCTTCCAATTCTTCTCTTGCATAGCTAAGATTTAAACACCCAATAGGAAAATGCACCATCTATGCATAATTGTGCAATATAGACGTGCAACAGGAGAGTTTCTCACTTTATTTCAATGTCCTAAAGAATGTCTTTTTCGAACTCTTTAGCTAAAAGTGCTGCAAAGAAACAAGAGTGACAAAGTTATCGATGCACAATAAGTAGGCTGAAAGCTATGTAGCTGCTGTAAATATTTATTTATAAATTGATGTAGTATATATAGGTAGTACTTAACAGGCTTATTTAGATGTTTCAACATGTTTAAACAAATGGCATATATTATCTTGTTTACATGATTGGCATTTCCTTTTATTATTACCTCTCTCATCTCATCTCATGAAATAAAGCAGCAAATTGGAAACTGAAGGTTTAAACAAATGATGTACCACAGGAATTACAGTTTATTACACAATCTCCCATTGAAATCAGCTTAATAGCATTTAATCCAATGTGATAGCTCCAAAAATCAGACCTCCTTCTTTAAATAGGGGAATCAATATATCATAAAGCAACAGCTTGACAATTGTATTTACATGGAAATGACAGTAGCAGTTTAACCTAAAGCCTAGATTGATCAGGGCCAAAACAAAAGAAAAAGACGAAGAAGAGTTTTGTCATTAGAAGTATTATTCTACCCTCTCCCCTTTCCTTCTTTTTTTTTTTTTTTTTTCATTTTTACTGACTGCTGTTAGAAGTCATTTTAATTTATGTTATTTTCATTTTTCCTTTTGCTTCGTAAATCTTGAGCTATATACTACAATTTTAAGAGATTTTTAGGGGTAAACATATATCAATAAGTCCAGGAAGTCAAACCTACACATGAATCTGCATGTCCACCTTTCTTATTCCTTCTTGTTTCCTCACTAAAAGCTTCACATGATCATGTTGGCGTGCAGGAAGGAGAACAGGAATTTTAAAAGTTGCGAGCTGGGAGTCGTATGGGGAAGTGAAAGAAGATAAACACAATATATGAGGAAAAGGCTATGACAGTGAAGCTAATTAGATAGAGAAAAAAGATTTTGGAAACACGTACCTGCCATTGAGGGTCACATGGATTTCAATGCAACCAATATATATACATTGACAGACATGATATGCCTATATATCAAGTACAACCAAGCAGAATTTGTATCCCCACTCATTCATATGTTAAACACAATCTGTACTTCATTTTAGCTGACCTCGTTACTGTTCTGAATTAAGGGATGACATTAAAAAGAAAAAGAAAAAGAAAAAGAAAAAGAAACCATACACTTATGATGAAATGCTGCTCCCATTAAGGCTGCTCCATCACCAGAGTCACAAGTATCCATCCACATCAGCCATCAAAATCAAGAAGCTCATCATATTCGATTTGGACATGATGAGCAATATTCAACTGCTCATTCATGCTGAATAGAATTTTTTGTATCCAATCAAACTGAGGGTGTGACGTGTCTCCAGCAATGAATTCATGGGCTCTATTACTCACCTGAATGAAACTCCAACCTGGCATCTTTTGAACACCTTTGTCCTTCATCATCTTCCTTGTCACTAGAGACTTATCCCACCTGCCAGCAGAAGCATATATATTGGATAAAAGTGCATAGTTTCCACTATTCCAAGGCTCCAACTCTATCAAATGCAGCAAAGCAACCTCTCCAAGCTCAGCATCAGCATAAATATTAGAAGCAGCAAGAAGAGACCCCCATATAGCTGCATTTGGCTTAAAGGGCATCTGATTAACTAGTTCCAGAGCTTCTCTTAGCTGACCTGCTCGCCCAAGTAAATCAATCATGCAACCATAGTGCTGAATCTTTGGCTGAATCCCATATGTGGAACTCATAGTATTGAAAAAGAAGCGACCCAAATCAACCAATCCAACGTGAGCACAAGCCGAGAGTACAGCAATGAATGTGATATCATTGGGTTTAACTTGAGCCCTTTCCATCCGAGAGAACATTTGGAGAGCTTGCATTCCAAGTCCATGGAATGCCATAGCAGATATGATGGTAGTCCAAGATATGACAGTTTTATGGTTCATGTTCTCAAACACTTGCAAAGCCTTGCAGATATCCCCCGACTTTGCATACATTTCGATAAGTGAATTATTAAGGGTAACCATTTGATCGAATCCATGCTTATGGATGTAGCCATGAATACACTCCCCCAACTGAATTTGAAGGGCGCCCAAATGGGCACAAGCAGAAAGCACTGCCAACATTGCAATTCCGTCAGGCTTCACATCCTCGCACTGCATTCTCCAAAACACATCGATGGCCTCATTGGGACGATCCATTTGAGCATAGCTCGCAATCACAGTTGTCCAACAAATCAGCACTGAATCAGAATATGTTCCAGTTCGAGGCATACGCTCCAACAAACCCCAGGCAGAGTCGGGGTCATTAACCTTGGCATACCCAGCAATCATGGCATTCCAAAAGGCAACGTCGAATGAACCAAGTCGTTCGTCGAACACCTTGCGTGCATCCGAAATACAGCCAACCGAGGAATACATTTGAATGAGACCCGCAACCACATGAACATTGGAGTCGAGTCCAACACATATTGTTTGACAATGAATCTGGGTTCCCAAACGAAGGTCCTGAAAATCCACAACCGCCTTCAACGCAAACGGAAATGAATAACTATCCGGTCGCAAACCGGCGCGGCCAATGCTTCTGTAAACGAGGAGAGCCTCAAAGGCAGAGTGAGAGTCCGTGAGTGCCTTGATCATGGTGTTGTAAACGTAAACATGGGAATGTCGAGAAATGAAGGAAAAGACGGAGTAGGCGTAGGCGGAGAAGCCCAGGGAAGAGCATGCGTCGATGAATTGGCTGACGAAAATCTTGTCTTGGTCGAAAGCAGTCGGAACCATGAACCCATGAACCTGCTTAACATGTTTAAGGTTAGAGCAGCGTTTCAGTAAATCAACCCAACTATGTCTCATTTGTCATTCTCCTCCGCCGTCCCGCCTGAACTGCAAATCAGCGACGGAACGGAGCCGGCTCATTTCGATACGCGCTAGTAGTAGCCTTTTGGGGTGTGTGTAGTTTTTGCCGGCACTGGCAAAATTGAAAATTTTTACATATTTTTGAACTTTGGGCCTTGGCCGGTTGAATCTGTGATTAAAGAAAAATGCGTTTAGGGTACATGGGCTGGGCCTATTATCCCATATGGCAATATCTAAGGACAATGCTTTTTTTTTTTGGTTTCATGTTACTAAATTTTATTGTTTAAATTTAATTTTTATTGGTTTCATATTAAATTTTATTAATTACTAGTAAATTATTTAAGTTTAAATTAATTAAATATGTACAAATGGGTTTTTGTGGGAATCAGGAGCCGAATTTTGAATATAAATTGGACTTAAACCCAACCAAGCTTATTAAGATTGTCAAAACTTAATTTGAATTTGAATCTCGATTTAACTCAAATGACTTGAGAGATTAATCCGGTATTTAAACATTTTCGAATACAAATAACTAAAAACATAAACATGAACAACGTGATGTCTACATTCTAAACTTGAAAATTCTGAATCGAGATAATTTTTTTAACTCGAAATGATCCAAACCCAAAATTAACTTAATTTTTTTTTTGACATTAAAAAGAATTAACGTAAGTTTAACCTACCCAAATGACTATCACCAAAAAAACCTACCCAAATGACACACCCTTACCTCTCATTACTCGTTAGAGACATCTATGTTTGGTAAGGTGCGAGGTAAGAGAATCCAATATATATATGTATATACTAAGCATTTCTATATGTGTAGCCCACGTAAGATTCCATCTCTTTTTAAAACTGAAGGAAGAATAGATAAGGATCTCAAAAAAGGGAAAAATAGATAAGAAGGCTTAAAAGAAAAAAAGGAATTTTAAGCTTAAAGAAGGGAAAGGAAGCTTTTCCTTTTTCGTGGTTCGTTGACTTGGTTTTTTGGGCAGCAGGTAATACATAAGTCTTAAGTTCATAAATCATATCATATAACTAACTAAAAGATGAACAATGAAAAGTTCAATTGTTAGTAGAAAAGGAAGAAAAGGAAAGGAAAACGCCCCAACATCAAGAATTGTCCATACAAAAAGCATTTTGAGAATAGATAATAGAGTTGGTTAAGTGGTTAAAGCGTGCTTTGTCCCCGATGCTAAATAAGAGAATTTGTTTTCAGTGTCTATGATCTTATTTAAGGGACACAAAATTCTTTCTATTCGATTTATTAATAAATCCGATCAATTATATAGTCCTTTAATTATATAGATGATTTGGACTTATCTTATCCTTATATCGACTGAGATTATTGGGATTTGAATCTTGATTACTGAAAATGTTCAACATTAAATCAAAAAATACATATACATGGGTACTTAAGTTTAAACATTTTAGTTTTTAGAAGAAAAGAAAAAGGGAAGATATAATGAGGAGAGAAAGGGAGCAAATCGAAAAGCATAATATAAATAGCAATGTTAAGAAAGTAAAGTAGAAATGTAGAATATATAAATCTAGAAGCAACTTGTAATTGGTCAAATTTCCCCATCAATTTTATGATGAGATATGAATCATCATCATATGGTTATCTCTCCTCTAAAATAAAGTTTTCTTTCTGCCCCAAACTCCAAAGTCCAAACACTAAACCAACTTATTAAATTTTAAAACCATATAAGATTAATATGAATCAATGGTACTACTATATAATACTATATATTAAATACTTAATTAATAAAATTAATAGAGATTTTAATTTAAATTAAATTGTTGCATAGCTGCCCATAATCCAAAATGGATTAGAAATTTGAGATCTAAGTCTTAAGTTTTTTTATGTTTATTACTTGTTTTCTTAGTAGCATTTTTGTTAGGTGGTAAGTTACTAAGTTAGTCCCACGTTGGAGCCTACTGATAGGCTTATATTTTTCAGGTAAAAAAACAAAAAAGGAAATAAAATTAAAAAGGGAAAAAAAATGGAAGGGAACTCTGGAGGTGGAGGAGGAGGAGGCGGCAGCGGTAGCGGCGGAGGAGAAAGAGCAGCGGGAGGAGGAGGTGGAAGTGGAGGAGGAGAAAGAGGCGGAAACGACGTCGAGCTGGTTTGTAAGACACTTCAGGTAGAACACAAGCTGTTCTACTTCGATCTCAAAGAAAACCCACGAGGTCGTTATCTGAAAATCTCGGAGAAGACGTCGGCGACAAGGTCCACCATCATAGTCCCTTCTTCCGGCATCTCCTGGTTCCTCGATCTTTTCAATTACTACGTCAACTCCGACGACCATGACCTCTTTAGCAAGGAATTGCAGCTCGACACTAAAGTCTTTTACTTTGACATTGGCGAGAACCGCAGAGGTCGTTTCTTGAAGGTACACTTTCCACCTACCTTGTTTACTCAACCACTTCTCTCGTTTTATTTTTTTTCTGTTCTTTTGCTTTGCTCTAATCAAATTTCAAAAACCCAATTGGAGTTTAGTAAATTCTAAGGAATAAGGACAGAATTAAGAGAAGAGAAGCCAATTAACTGAAAGAGAAAACCGAGAATGATAAAGTTTATGCCTTTGAAGAACTTTTTGCTCCAATGTTCACTTTCCTGTGTGTTTGGTCAACTTGGTTTTGGGTCTTGGATCTCTTCTTGAATTGGAGAATTTTGGAGAATAGCATTGTTAGTAATGGTGGTATTAGACCTAAGCTTTAGCTTGCTAGCACTTTAAATGCTTTACCCTTCTTGTATTGGTCTTCAACCAGCCGTTGTAATTGTTGAACCATGAGATTATCATGAGCCGTATCCTTGTTCGAACCAAGAGTGGTAGGCAACTCTGTTGCCTTTCATTAACACCTCTGTCCTTCCTGCTATTGTGTCTTCTTCAGTATTGAAGGCCACCCATCATCAAGCTGAAGAGCAATTGTTGTCACGCCTTCCTAAAATTTTCAAATTCCCTGTTCTACTTGGCTAGAAAAGGGTATAGATGAATAAGAACTTGCAAGACTAACCAGTGCTGAAGGACAAAATGATGAAATAGGGAATTCGACTTCACTAGGATGACCTCTCGAAAGCGGGTTGTCTAGGAAATATGCATGTAGTGTTTTAAGTGCAAATCTCTAACATGTTGAGAGCTAAGTCATGAACCCTTTTCATGTTTAAACTGGATGCAGGAGCATACATTTTAATGATTAAATTTCAATGGGCAAAACCTTTATTAAAGATTAATCTTTTTAACTCTATTTGAAACATTGAGATTGCTGGTTCCTTTTTGCATGAAAGCTACATCGTTTCTTTTAGTGAAGCTTCTTCTCCATACCTCATATTTAAAAGTTTTTTGCAACTCTAGATTCCTTTATGAGAATGATATTAGCTCTTCCAACTCAATATGTGGTGTTTTCGAAGCCCGAAATACCATGTTTGATTCTATCAGCCTTCTGGAATTTATTAATGATCTTATTTCTGAGGAACCATATTGTTGCCTTGAAGCTCCTAAACCTAGCTTTCGGAACCATGATTTTGGTTCATAATTCCTTGAGAGTAGATGTGGCTGCTTTAACTTTGGATTAGCTTATTTTCCATGCCTTGTAGTTAAAAGCTTAATACAATTACAGTTTTTCCTTTATAAGAATGATGATCTTAACTCCTCCAATTAAATATTTCTTATCTTTTTTTTGGCAGAAAATTAAATATTTCTTATCTAGAAAGCCTAAAATTTAGGTGCTTGATTCTCTCAGTTTTCTTTGATAGCATTGATAATTTGTTTAGAAGGCCATAATACTGCATTGAAGCTCCTAATATCTAGTGTCTAACTCCCTGATTTTGGTTTGTAGTCCTTTGCAATACTTTGGCTGCATGATTGCAAGAGGCTGCTTATACCTTGCGTCTTTAATCTCTTTGTATCTTGTTGGTTCTTGCTTAAAACTAGATAAATCTCTTCTGATTTTTATTTCTTGTATCCAAAACTCTGCTGTACTTACCCTTCGTTAGAGGTTGTGATTGGATGGGTTGGTTTAGGTTTTAATTAAGGCATTTTTAGTTTTTACTTCTTAGTTCATCCTGGGTTTTAGGTTGATAAAGTACAGACTGTTATCTTGGAGCAAATTCTTTCTGGGTTCATTGGCTTTCAAAATAGGTCTCTGTTTGGGATCAACTTTTTCCATGTTACTTGGACAGTAGATGGTAACTGGGTTGGTTATGGGTAAGGCAGGTTGTTTTGAGACACATCTTTTGGTGTTGTTGACTTATATGGTAAGTTTGGAGTGGTCAAGTATAGTTTGGAGTGATTTAACTGGATCCTTGGAGTCAAGTAAGCATTTGTCTTCTTGACCTTAAAGAGCTTTACTAGGGTACCTCTTGACAATTTGAACCATTAGAGTGTTGAAGGCAACTTTTCTTTTGTGAATACTTATCCTTTTGGTGTTCTTCAGCAACTTTGTGAAAAGGCAAAATTTTCAAAATAAACGCCCCCCCCCCCCCCCTCCTCCTCTCTTCTCTGTACTCGTAGCTAATACTAAGCAACAAAAGGACTTTTTAGAACTCATCATGTGTTTTAACCCCTTTGTTTTGCCTAATCAGGCAACAAAAGATAGCAAATATTATTTCTCAGTTGTGTTAATCTTGCCTCACCAAAAGTTAAATCCTAAGCTTTGCTGAATATAATTGCAGAAGAAGTTAACTTTGCTTGATTCCATGCTTGACCGGCATCCTACTTTTGATGCAAAACAAAACCATGATATGGCAAGTTCATGAGAGTTTATAATGTAACACAAAGAAGAAATATTTAGTGAGGTTGGTTCATAAACTTGCTTTTCAAGATGAATTGCTTCTAATAATCTTTCATTAACCATGTAGCATCCTACTATTACCTTGATTTGACCTGTAGAAGCTCAGAAACACTTTAAAAGTAAAAAGGAAAAGAAACTACTATTATTTATAAAAGATAATGAAGAATATTCAACAATTTAGAGCTATCATTTATGAGAATAAAGTATAAACCCATGTTTGTTACCACTGTAGTGCCTCTAATTTCTTTCTTTTGCTTTTAGTGTTGATGTTCTTTTAATCTTTTCTTTGATTCTTTTCATTAAATTTGGAAGATAGGAAATATTAGACTCATCACCATTTTGAAAAAAGTGTTTCTCTAATAAAATCATCTCTGAAGGTATCTGAAGCATCTGTCAGCAGAAACCGCAGTACCATTATTGTACCTGCCGGAAGTACCAGGGATGAAGGGTGGGTGGCATTTAGGAACATATTGGCAGAGATCAACGAGGCATCAAGGCTTTTCATATTGCCTAATCAGGTATCTTTGTGCTACAATAAATAGGCTCCTTTCTTTCCAGTTTCTCTGGTGTCATATATCAGTTTCATTTGCCCGTATTGTCTCATTTAATCTGTCGATCTGTGTCTATATGGGTTTTCTTAAACAGCAAAGTTCTGAACCTTCAGAACGTCTTGTTGGGCTTTCAGATGATGTAGGGGCTGGCTTCATATCTGGACACAGCAGCCAGCCTGCCTCAGGTTCTGACTTGAATGTAGACAGATCAGTTGATTTGCCAGCACAGGATGAAATCGGTAACATGGGGGTTTCGAAGGTGATCAGAGCTGATCAGAAGAGATTTTTCTTTGATCTCGGGAGCAACAACAGAGGACATTTCCTGAGGATATCTGAAGTATTGTCTCTCTTCTCTTCATCTTTCATTCTTCTGAATAAATTGATTCAAAGGCCAGGAATGGATTAGGTTTTTTGATACAAGGAATGGATTAGGTTGATGATAGATGTTTCAATAACTGCAGGTTGCGGGTTCTGATCGGTCTTCCATCATTCTCCCACTATCAGGGTTGAAGCAGTTCCATGAAATAGTGGGTCATTTTGTGGAGATTACAAAGGATCGCATTGAAGGAATGACTGGTGCAAATGTTCGAACGGTGGATCCACCTCAAAGGTGAATTCCAGGGGAACATGGTGAATTTGTTGAAATAAATAATTCTGATTCTATCAGGTTTGCTCGAAAGCCTCTAGTAGTTGTTTGATCAGAGGTGCAATTGTGATCTTCATTGCGCTCTGTTATTTTCTTCTCTTCAGCCCTCATTCAAGCCTGAAAATAATCCGATTTTTATCTGTTTGATTAACAGAGAAATATTGGAGATACTTGTGAAGCTTAGTTTGATAGGAATAACGGACAAGAATTGGATACTTGTAATTGTCAGTTTGATAGTGTGGTACCCTCATTATCTTTTCAATAATGTTTATTCAGATGTGTGTTTATTTTTCAGTCGTAGAAGCAAACACTGATGGAATTGTTAATTTCAATTTTAATCAAATTTAGCTTGGAACAGTTGCAGTGTTGGTTTTTGGCTCTTGTTACTATTGTGTTTCGACTTTGTTCAATCAATCTGAAGGTAAGTGCATTATTTATCTTTCTTTGGAGGGAAAGGGGAAAGACGGGACTCGAATCCACGTCCTTACATGACTTCTTCAACCTCTTTATTCAGCTAAAAGTTGATTATCCCATAGTACTTCAAAATCAAAATCAAAATATCTTTGCTTGTAAGAAATGGCACCTAAAAGGTGATAACGATATGCATCTCTAATTATGCAAGTGGATTTCATTTTCATTGATGTTGAGTGGGGACGTCAACATTCTTGTGGTTAGAATTCTCGAGATTTTATTATGAAGGTCTCGAGTTTGAATCCTGAACATATAAACAAAAACACAATTAACCCACGTGATCAAAAGTCAAGAAGAAAGAGAAAAATCAGTAAACAAGTACATAAATACACCTAGGACTAAATTATGGTCTCATAGAGAAGGGTGGGGGCTGGCAGCTTGAGTCACAGCGATGCTGATAGCAACAAGTCGAAGGAGTTGTCTCTTTTACAATCTATGTTGAATAATGGGATTGGGAGGGCAGAGCCAGATCCCAGAAATAGAATAAAAATGGGTGAAAAACTGGATTTTATTGTTTCACTTTTATTAGTCAGCTTTTGTACTCAGAAGCAACACAGCAAGGAGCCAGCCCATGGAAGTGGGATTTGGGCTTCTGATTTTGGTCACAACACTCAGAGTTGAGGTAAGTGATTGTAACTGTGTATGTCAGTGTGAGGGACTGTTAGTCCCTAAAAGCCTTATCATTTCAACAACTCAATTAAACCTTCATTTCCCCTTTATTTCAAGATATTTATATATTGCTAAGGGCCCTTTAGAATTCTTTCTCATGTCTCAACTCAAATATAATAATTTTCCTTCCCTAGCTAGCAAAGTTAATCTCATACTCCATCTTTGAGGTGAAGGCAAGTTGTCAATTCTATTGCAGGTTTATGTATTAGAAGAATTTGTTTGAGTTACAGATCATCTATCAAATGAATAGATCATTGACACTTGAAGCTAACCGCGGGTGTCTTTACTAGCTACTTATATCAACCTCATTAACAATCTAATATATACTTTAATTCTAGATTCGGCTTTATCATAATGTTGGGACAAATTTTGGGAAATATTGCTGGCAATCTAACTTTAACAAAGAAGAAAGAGAAGGATTGTGGAAAAGTGTCCCAAACAAAGGTCGGACCACCCTACTATGAACAAATGTGATGGTTCATTTTTTTGCTTGGTTACAGTAGCAAAGTGATGGTCACACCCCCACTTCCCCAGATAGAATGTGACGAGTCTTTACTTCATAGGGTTTTAGGACCACCTATGTTTCTCTCAGTTTCGTTTTGTATTTACCAATGCCCAAATCGAATCCAAAAGTTTAACAGTTCACCTTTTCATATTGAGTTTCCCCACTTCTTTAGAAATCATTGTCCCTCCTGCTTTTAGGTTTCTTGTACTACGTACATCACAATTATGGTAATAGTTATCTGATTATGATTTCAGTAATTAAAACTATAAGCATTATAAGCTCTCTTCTCGCCCCACCGTCAACTACGTGGTCTAATTATGGTGTGCATGACTTGTTCTAGTGATCACGGTTCAAATCCAGACAATTTAAGTACCCGAAAAAATTGTTATAACCAACATAATTTCTCCATCAAAGGCTCATTTTTTTTTTGCTATTAAACATGATATTAAAATGAGCTACACAATAAGAACTAATCCTCTCATCTCCCATAATTCCGCCCGCCCATCTCAGGATTTGAACCCGAAACCTACTACAAGAATTCCCAAACTTTAACCACTGGGGTATCCCCTTGGGAACCATCAAAGGCTAACTTGATTATTAGTAAGATGTGAAAAAAAAAGGCAAAAGAAATTGAGATATAAGACAAAGAAAAGGTATAATTAAGTTACATAAGATTAATACGTGACAGGAAGTCCATGATATTTATGGGACATAAATCTCAATCTCTAGCCTTATAAATCTTTCTTTCTCATCGTTCAAGCCTCAAGCCATTTTTCCATCATTTTGAGTAATAAAAAGAGTGTTCCAATGGAGTTTTCAAGCTGTATCACTAGAGATCACAATACTTTAGACCCAAATGTCTATTTAATCAAGCAATGGCAGACATGGAGTGGCGGACTCCACCGAGTCCTCTGCATGCAAGGCGGCGACGACGACTTCAGCTATGCAAAGAACTCGGAAGCTCCTGCATCCGCCATAGCCTTATGTAAACCTCTGCTTTTGAACTCTATTCAATCGGTGAAACTTTTCTTCCACGCCAAGAAAGAGGCAGTTGATTCTATCAGGATTGCAGACTTGGGTTGTGCCACAGGGCACAACACTTTGGTCACCATTGACATGATTGTGCAAAGCTTGAGGCAAAAATATGTTACCATGTGTGGGTTTGAGCCTGAGTTTGAGGTTTTCTTTTCTGATCTTCCTTCCAATGATTTCAACTCCTTATTTCAATCCCTTTCGAGTCGGCAATTTTCTGATCAACAACAACAATATTATGCTGCTGGTGTTCCTGGATCATTCTATAATCGTCTCTTTGCTAAAGGAAAGCTTCACATTGCTGTTAGCTTAAGTGCTTTACATTGGCTCTCAAAGGTAATTAATTAATTAATTAACGTGCTTAAAATTATGGGTTTTTTTTCCTAGGTGTTTGATGAAATTGTGAATGATTCAGATACCTGAGACTGTGTTGGATAAGAGATCACCGGCATGGAATAAAGGGAGAGTTTGGATAGAGGGATCGAAGATTGAAGTTGTGGAAGCATTTGCTAAGCAAGCTGAAAAGGATTTGGATGATTTCTTGAGATGCAGAAAAGAAGAGATTGTTCAAGGAGGAATGCTGTTTATATTGATGGGAGGGAGACCTGGATTGCAACCACCTCAAAATCAATTAGAAGATCCAGATTCAAGGGCCAAGCATCCTTTCACCATTACTATGGATCAAGCTTGGCAAGACTTGTTAAATGAGGTATATATATCAACCCTCCCTTCTTACAATTATAAGACTAGCATTAAAAGACATTTCTAATTTGCTCTCTGCCCAATTTTTTTTTTCTTGGATGCTATTAATTATTAGTTTCTTGATTCTTACTTGAAATTGTCAGGGTTTAAACCGGCTCGATTACATAAATTACATATCCAACTAATCCAACATCTCAAAAGATCACATTTCTAATTTGCTCTGTCCCATTTTCTTGGATGCCTATAATTAGTTCCTCGATTTTTAGTTGAAGTTGTTAGGATTTGAACTGACCTGATAAAATAACTAAACATTATATATCAATAACCCACAAGATGATTGATTTTTTCTAATCTTATAAAAATCTTCATGCTAGATTGAAATAGTACACCATATTTTTTAATAGTGAAAAGGATGCTTTCATCTACATCTAAAAAATGCATCTAATTAATGTTATATAACATGACATACCTAGAATTCATTCATTAAATTATATACTAGTATCAACCAACATTATTAATGGGATTGGGATTGGGACTTGAGATACATTTTTCTTTTGTTTGGTGATAGGGTCTAATAGACGAGGAGACTCGAGATGGGTTCAACATTCCAGCATACATGAGAGGCATAGAGGAAGTGGAGAGAGCAATAAAGAGATGTGGGGGTTTCGAGATTAAAATGATTGAGTACAAGAGAATTATGGAAGAGAAGAGGGAAGAGTGGATTAAGGATCCGGTTTCCTATGGTAGAGCCAAGGCCAACCTGGTCCGTGCCACTCTCAGGCCCATTGTCCAGGCTCACCTTGGTCCCCATCTGTCCGACCAACTCTTCAACCGGTTCCAACTTCGGGTTTCATCTGACTTTACCCTTCTCCATAAAACTTGTTTTTATGGTGTCATTGTTGTTTGTGCTATCCGAATCTAAGAGACAAGACATACTACACTACTATTACGTATCATGCATGTTTCAATTTCATGAATAATACTAAGATTACATATACACTTATCATTGAATCAAATTTTTGAATTAATACAAGATAAAAGTAAATTTGAATCGAGCAATTACTAGTTATTCTATGCCAATTGTTTTATAAATACTTGATTGAACATACATTAATTGTTAATGAATGAGATCAGATCACCAGCAGTGCAACAATTTCTAGCATTTATCCATAGACATAGCAAAGACGAGTAAATATCCAAATCAAGACTAAAAGTTTGGTGAAATACTCAAAATATGCCAAATTCTTTTGATTGAATCTAATTAAGCCTAAAAATTATATAGATTTTGAAATATTAGGCACATTTTGAATGGAGAAAATGTCTAATTTAGTTGAAAATCTTAACTTTTAGGCCTAATTAGATTAAATTAAAAGAATTAGACATAATTTGAGCATTTTGTTAAACTATCTTGATTTGAACATTTACCCTAGCAATTTAGCAAAGATCATATATATAATGCAAGAAATTACGAAGAAAAGAGAGAGAGAGATTAAGAGGGGAGATGACACAAAATTGATGTAGGGACGAAATGAATTCTGTTATTATGTTAATTGGGAGGAGGTAGTTAGGGACAGAATACATTATATCGCACATTTCAATTAGTTTTTGATAGTAGTAATACAAATAAAGAACGGGTTTTTTGAACTCTCATCAGTAATCATAATAATGGCTATCCTAGCTTTCTCTGGGGAGTAACCTGATCAACGCCATTAACATTTCCATCAATTTCCTTTCCCTTGTGTCAAACATGGTTCTGAATTTAGATGGTGTAAGGAGGAGGCTTGGCCAATCCTTCAACGACACCGCACATGGGAGCATTGTCGGGAATGTTATACTCGTCTCTCAGGGACCTTGTAGGGGACAAAACACTAGCATAAAGCTGTTGTCCCAAGTATGTCCTTTCCCAGATTTCAGACCTAATGTTCCACATCCCTGCGTTGTCGAATGTCAAAAGAATCGCCACCCATGACTTGGGGAACACTTGGATTGTGTGCCTGCTCACGGCGTCGAGAAGATTGTAGTTCATCCTTTTCTCCGGTGTCCATCTCCCTGCCTCCATTCTGTAAAAAAAAAAAACAAAATTGTTAATTTTTTTTTATCAAACGTTTGATAATTTTGGAAGTTTTTTGGGTGTTTGAACTTTGAAGAATTAGCCCTCGGGGTGGTTTAGTGGCAGTAAGCCCAGTGTAAGATTCCAGGCATGGTCATGGTTTCAGGTATGAGAGTTTTTTGCTATTGGCTACTCGGATTCGAGTCTGAATAAACACAATATTTTTTCATATAGACTCTTGCTGGTTACCATTTTCCACCTAGGTGTGTCCCTCGTCAAGGTTCGAGTCTGAATAAACACAATGTTTTTCCCATATAAACAATTCTTGTTTGTTCTCATTTCTCACCCTAGGTGTGTCCCTTGTCATAAAGTCCCTTGGATTTAAGAGGGAGCGGGGACACTGTGAGCTCCTGGATCAATAATGCCCACCACAAGAACTTTTTTTTTATTATGGAAGAAAAAACTTTGAAGATTTGATTTGATTTAACTTACGCGACGGCGAAGAAAGAGTGACCATCCAAGTTATATGATTGGAGGCTCTTCTCATGATTCTCGAAGATGATTTCGACGAAAGTACGGAACGTGACGTTAAGAACATTGGGTTCATTGGTGAGATTTGTGATTTTGGGTGGTGGGTCGTCTCTGATGACGTCATACTTGAAAACCTTATCGGCAATGTTGTAATATTCAGCGAACTTGAGTGGGGTTTCAGGGTTGACATGGGAGACGCCATTGATGCCATAACGAAGGTTTTTATATCCACTTCCTCTGCTAACAGTGTTAACGAGCTTAATAGTGCGAGTGATGTTAATAGCACCGTAATGGTACGACCCTTGAGGGTTAGGCCTGGCGGCGCTGGCGGTGAGATTCCACCGGAAAGTACGGAACTGATTCAACGACCAAGCCCAACCGGTAGGAGCCGGAGGAAGCGCCGGCGAAGCCTTGATTCCTTTTCCGGTGGTGTAGCTGATGACGGCGGTGGACAGGAGAGGTTCCTTGGTAAACCTGGAGGAAACCACCATGAAGTACTCCATGGGAGGCTGGTCGGCGGTGACGAGGACGGCTAAGCATTGGCCAATATGAACATCAAGGGACTCGTATACGTTTTGAACAGTGTGGGAACCTTCCATTTCAACGAGCTTTAATTTATGGCCTTGAATTCTGAAGTTGAGTGAATTCTTGAGCCCAACATTGCAAATTCTATACTTGTAAGTTTTTCCAGGCTCCATGGTGAACATAGGTTCGTCACTTTTTTGTCGACCGTTGATAAGAATTCCGTCAGGTCTTCCCAAAGAACGACCCGAATCCAAGAATTCCCTCAAAATCAGGTGGCTCTTGATATACCAATCGCCGATGAGAACAGTGTAGTCGTCGGCGGGATCGGCGTAAGGGACAGGGATGAGGAGACGGCTGTTGACACGGAGGCCGCCGAAGCCACCAGCTGCCCTGTGCATATCCGTGCTGGGGTAGTACATATAGCTACCGATTTGATCTTTAACCTGGAAATGGTAAGTGTAATTTTGCCCTGGTTGAATTGGGCAGTTGGTTCCAAGCATTCCATCTTGCCATGAATTCTTCCTCTGCTGAATCCCAGACCTGCACAAGACATTAACAATTATAACAATGAATCAAATTACAAACCAAAATTCACCCACCAAAACTAGGTGCGCAACCTGCGTCGAATTTGGATCAGTCAAAGTAAAACTCTGAATACCGAATGACAAACAAAAAAAATTACAAACCAAAATGAAAAGACATATAGAAGGGGAATTCGGATTAGTCAGAACAAAGCTCTTATGGGAAAAAAAAAATACAAACCAAAATGACAAGACAAATAAATTACCATGTGAGAAGGAAAGGTTCATCAAGGTTGTTGAAAACATTGATAACAATGTTGTTATTAGTTGTAGCATTGATGTTTGGTCCTGGAAATTGGCCATTGATGAGAATGGCTTGTTGAGGAACACCGGAAAGAGGAGCGATGAAGCCAAAGGTGACATTCCATGTGAAGAACAAATATGGGTCTTCACCTTGGACCCCAGAAATCATTGCTCCACAAAAGAAGCAAGCAAGAATCAACAAAATCACCTTCCCCATCTCTCTTTTGCTAGTTATAATCCTTTTTGGATTATAATTAACCTTATTATTTTTCTTTTTGAGGGTTAATTAAAACCCTTTCCTAAATGTATTACTTACTAGACAATAAGAAACAATTTTCTTCTTCCTCTATATCTAATCTGTCCCTATGAGGAAGAAGATTTGATTCTTCTACCTTCCTGCTTTTTCCCTTCCCTCTCTTCCCTTTTTATACTTGAAAACTTAGAACCAAATTTGTAGAATTCAACCATTCAAAATATAGCCCTCCGGAAATTCATCTCAGCTCTTTCTTTCCTCATATGTCGCCTCTCCTCTAGTTCTTACATGCCATAATTAAATTGTTCTTGGATGCTATTCTTAGTTCCTGTTTAACAGCCTTTGATTTTTTTTTTTTTTTTGGTTTCCTTTTCTATTGCAGCTGAATTTGTTCAGTGATGGTAACTAGTTCCCATATTAAGCATAGTATACAACTATGCAATAAACTAAAATGGTAAGTAATAAAAAGCAGCATTATTATATATTTTTCGTGTTCAATATATGGTTAGAAACTAGAAAAGGAAAAGGAAAATTGGAACGTTACCTTCCTTTTTTGTTTAGTTGGTTTCATATACACATGTAACACACCACCTTGTTGTTAAGTGTAAAGTTATTACTGTAAAAGTGTGATCTATATATAATAGTTTAGGTATATATGATTCCATATATTGTATACTCAAGCCTAGAAGAGCAACATTGGGCACTCCATTCTCTATGAATGGGTAGCAAAAACAACTTGATTGATATATTGTGTACTTAATTATGAATGACGAAAACAAGTGTTGGAATTAGAGCTTCGTTTATATAGGATTCGACACTGCTTGACTTCTGATTAGTCGGGATTTACTAGCCATACTGGATGGTTAGTACCAAAAAAAAGTACATTTATATACTCCTAACTAGTACATATCTTAGGGATCCAAATGATTACAATTTGAGATTTTTTATTAGAAGTATCGAGCTTAAGCTTTGAGAGTAACGGATGTGCTACAAAATTTCTTATTGCACTCTTTACTAATTTATTTCACTTATTATTTAGGTCTACATTATAATTCACAATTTCTCCAATCTTTATTTCATTCCTATATTGCCATTTTGATTTTTCTTATTACTTGACCAATATATTATTCATCTAATTAATATTTCTTAAAAAAATTATGTACTCTAATTTTTTAAAAATTTTATAATAATTTCCAAACAATCTTTTTTATTTATTTATCTTTTTATTACTACTTAATAAGTTAATATCCATAATATATAAATAAATCTAATAAAAAATATATTTAGGTTTTGGGCTTGGGCTAAACAAGTCCATAAAATAATGGGTCTAAATTTATTGGGCTTGAATTACTAAAAGACCGAACAATAAAAAACGAAGAATAAAGAGTCTATATTAATTGGGCTTGAACCACTAACCCAATTTAATATTTTAATGTATGAATTATCCAACATGTTCTATTAGGCTTAAGTAACCCATGTGAATGACTAAAATACCTATTAAAGATTTCTAAATACCCACGGTATCCTAGGGACAGGGGCTTATGTTATGCCTTTTTAATTTTTAAATGTTAGATTCTCCGTATCATTGATCCATCGTCAAATATATATTCCTTTTGAAGTGAAAAAAAGGGGGGAAAAAGAAATATATAAAGTTTCTATGAATATTCCATGCAGGGACGGATCTTGACAAGTGGCATTAGGGGGTTAATTCGAATAAAATTATTTTAGGAGGGGCCAATTGAAGAATTTCAATATATCTATATAGAAATTTACAGAATATATAGAGGGGAGATAAAACAAATTTTCCAATTTTGGGGGGGGCCAAGGCCCCCCAAAATACTACAAGGATCCGCCCCTGATTCCATGGTTGATTTTGCAACATGCATGATATGATGCAAGAGTTAGTATCAATTCTTATGATTTTTTGATGTTGTTTAATTATGCTCGAAAAATGTTTATTCATATACAATCCACGAGAATGATTAAAAAACAAAATTAATATACTTAGCTAATTAGAGGTTAAAAATGAGCATTAGCCCAACCAAGCTTGCCAAAAATATAGTAAGATTTAGTAAAAGTTCTACCATTTTCTAATATATTATATCCTTGAGAATCATTATTAGCTAATATATATAGTAATTTATATGAATTATTTATTAAAGTTACCACATTATATATGCTATAATTTTTAACTAAAAAGCAATTAGTATTATACTTAAACAAAGTATAAAGATTTAGGTTCAATATATTGAAAAGGAAAATTGAGAGAAGGTAAAGTATAGGAACAAATAATTAGCCATTAGCTTTATATAAAATGAAGTACATTGAAATTTTTTGGAAGAAATGGAAACATAAATACATGTTCCAAAACCTCTTATTCGTCACCATTTTCTTAAGTACATACTCTGATCAAGATTCGTCACCGTTTTCTTAAGTACATACTCTGATCAAGAACAACTTAATCAATGTATTAAAAAAATACAATTCTTCTTCTTCTTTTTTTTTCTTTTCTAATTTCTTTAATCTCGAAAGCATGCACATGCAGCTCTCTCCCTCTCTCACTTCCCTATGTAATTCGAAGTGGAAATCGAATAAAAAAAATACTTGCAAATTACTTAGTTGAAAAAAAAAATTCCTTCAAACTCTTCAAATGCTGTAAGGTGGTGGCTTCGGCATGTTCTCGATGATTCCACCACAAAGCATAGTGTTATCCGGCAAGTTATACTCATCCCTGAGAGACCTCTCCGGCGACAGAACACTGGCATAAAGCTGTTGTCCGAGGTAGTGCCTGTCCCAAATCTCTGACCTAATGTTCCACATTCCGGCATTGTCGAATGTCAGAAGAATTGCAGCCCAGGAGTTAGGGAAAACCTGAATTGTATGCCTGCTCACAGCATCAAGAAGATTGTAGTTCTTCCTTTTCTCAAGAGACCATGTTCCAGTTTCAATCCTATATATAAATATATAATCATGATTAGAATTATAAAAATTGAAGAAATGGGTATTATAAATTGAAGAAATGGGTATTAAAAAATGACGAAATTTGATTGTTTTACTTACGCGACAGCGAAGAACGAGTAACCGGACAAATGGTAAGATTGAATGGCGGTTTCACGATTCTCGAAGATGACTTCGATGAAAGTTCGGAAAGTTAAGTTCATGACGTTTGGTGCAAGTTGGATCTCTTGGATGCTAGCTGGTGGGGTGTCAGTGATGATGTCATACTTGAAAACCTTATCGGCGACGTTGTAATATTCAGCGAGTTTCAATGGAGTTGGTGGATCGACATGGGAGACTCCATTAATGGCATAGCGAAGCTTTCCGTTAACTTTTGCGGCAGTGTTAGCGAGTTTGATGGTTCGGGTAATGTTAATTCCACCGTAATGGTACGACCCTTGAGGATTAGGCCTGGCGGCGCTGGCGGTGAGATTCCATCGGAAAGTACGGAACTGATTGAGTGACCAAGCCCAGCCGACGGGTGCCGGTGGCAAGTCCGGTGAAGCCGGTCCTTTTCCGTTAGTGTAACGGATGATTCCGGTGGCGGTGACGACACGCCTGGTGAACCTGGTGGAGGCGACGACGTAGTAATCTTTGGGTTCTTGGTCGGCGGTGACAAGAACGGCGAAGCACTGAGCGACATGAACATCGAGGGAATCGTAAATGTTCTGAACTGTGTGGGACCCTTCCATTTCGACCAGCTTCATGTTGTGTCCTTGGAATCTGAAATTGAGAGATGTTTTGATTCCGATGTTACAGATTCTGTATTTGTAAGTTTTTCCAGGCTCCATGGTGAAGAGTGGTTCGTCTTTGCCATCACCCTTGGCGTTTCTGCCGTTGATATGAACACCGTCGCATCTTCCGAGGTTGCGGCCACCGTCGAGCATTTTCTTGAGAGTGGTGTGACCCTTGCTGAACCAGTCACCGATGAGGATTGTGTAGTCATCGGCAGGATCAGGGTATGGAACAGGGATTAACAAACGGCTGTTAATACGAAGACCCCCAAATCCGCCGGCGGCCTTATGCATCGCCGTCGTCGGATAATAGACATAACTCCCAATCTGATCCTTAACTTGGAAATGGTAAGTGTAATTCTTTCCTGGTGGAATTGGGCAGCCAGTTCCAAGTGTTCCATCTTGCCATGAATTCTTCCTGTGTTGAACACCAGTCCTGAAAAAAAAAAAAAAAAAAAAAATTTGAAAAAAGAAGACCAAATGTCAACATATCAACTAAAAAACATTGTAAAAATTTGTAAACTGAAACATAATTTACCATGTCAGAAGGAAGGGTTCGTCGAGATTATTGAAGACATTGATGACAACATTGTTGTTACTGGTAGAGTTAATGTTGGGACCAGGGAATTGGCCATTGATAAGAATGCCTTGTTGAGGAATACCAGTTGGAGCAATGGTGCCAAAAGTAACATTCCAATCGAAGAACAGATAAGGATCTTCACTTCGAGTCACCAAAAATGAAGATGCCCAGAGGCATAAAAACAGTAACAAATTTACACTCATGTCTGGTGGTTTTTGATAAAACAGTAAGTTTTTCTGCAAAATTTCGGACTCGAAATTGAACCAACTTTTTTTTCTAAACTACTTTGCTTGGAAAATTTACTAATGGAGAAGAAGAGGATTGGTTAAAGGAATTGATGATGATTGAATTGATGATTTTGGAAGGATTGGGGTGATGGGTTTATATAATAGGGGAAACCATTCTTGTAAACCACTCGAGTTCCGAAAATTCATTCACTTCTGTTCACTGTTTCATTCCTTTAGATCCTTACATTGCGCCCTTCCTTTCATTATTCTTCACATTGGCTTTTCAACATTTGCTATTTTTAACACTAGTAACTGATTTTACGTAGTAAAAGTTTCAACCACCCTTTTCTAGAATTCCGCTGCTGTCTCCTTTTTGCAATGACTTCAAATTCAATTAACAAAAATATGAACAATTATTCCAATTTATCTTATCTTATGCTAAACTAGGTTAGAACCCGTGCTACGCACCGGGATTAGTTCAAATTTTAAACTAAATATTTAAAATTATAATTTATTTACGAATAATTCATTAGTCACATAATATTTGAATTTTAATAAGCAGCAACTTTATAAAGAATCAACAGTATTTTGTAATGAAAGTTTAGTTATGTTGCAATATAATTAAACGAAAAAAGTATTACTAAATCTTTATTTTACCCATACTTTGAATTGTAAACTTTTCAACACATTTTTTTAAGATTAAATTTTACATTTTTTATAAATAATAGTCAAACATTGGGATTGATTGACCAAAAGTGGACATCTAATTAGGAACAGAGGGAGTATAATTTTCATCTAATAAAAAAATGTCACCACAATTTCTTAGGATTTCATATAAATTTAGTAACCTCTCACCCTTAAAAATTTATGCAACTTTTTTAATTACCACTCCTTACTTTTAAAACTTAATAAAGATAATAGATTGACCATAAGTATCAAATTGAAGTATTAATAATTGAAAAATATATTGTTATTTGCTATACTAATTTCTCCAAATATCATTTCATATATCCTTTTAATTTATTCATAGTTTGATAAATTAAGTAATTAACTCTTCATGAATTGTTAATTAGACTGCATGGTTTGACTTTGTAGATAAAATATGCCATGTAAATGGGAGAAAAATGGTGAGTTATTATTATCCCTAAACTTGAGATAATTTGGTGGAGGTATTACCCTAATATCTAATTTTTAAAATTTTCCTTTAATTAATTATTCCATCAAATTAACTCCATTCAAACTTATAACTTAGCCTCTAAACTAAATAGCTATATATTATTTCTCTACCTCATTAGGTAAATTAGGAAGAAAAAAAGTCTTGATGTAAAGTAAAATAAAAAGGAATGAATTGATTTTGATTGAATTGAATATTAGTGAAAATGAATATTTAAAACTAAAAGTTTAATTGTAATTGAAAGATTTATGATAGGGTATTGGCATATAAAGTAAATGAATATGAACATATCATTAATGATAATTGATTTTGATTTGGAAATTCATTAAAATTCTTATTAATCTAGATTTTTAAAAAATAAAATCAAATCACTTTATATAATTTTTCTTATAGGATTGTTATACAATACACTTTTCAGTGTAAATTTTAGACTCCATAAGCGGGTTAAGAAGTTGACACATACCCCATTCATAATCAATTAAATAGTTAATATTAATACATATTCCTTAAAGGGACACATGTCAACCCTTATACCCTGCACATGCAGACTGCTAAATTCGAGTGACGGTGTATAGTTTAATTTTTCTTATATAAGATTATTATACAATCCACTATGAATGTAAATTTTGGACTCCATAAGCGGGTTAAAAAATTGACACATACCTCATTTCATAATAAATTAAATATTTCATATTAATCCTTATGGGACACATGTCAACCCTTAAACTCCACACATATAGTGTGCTAAACTCGACTGACGGTGTATAATACTTTATAGGATTATTATACAATACACATTCAGTGTAAATTTTGAACTTCATAAGAGGGTAAAGAAGTTGACACATACCCCATTTCATAATTAATAAAATATTTAATTTTAAGACATATTCCCTAAGAGGACACATGATAACCCTTAAATCCTGCACGTGCAGTCTGCTAAACTCCACTGATGACGCATTGTATAATTGTTCTAATAGGACTTATTATACAATAAATTGTTAATGTAAATTTTGGACTCCATAAGCGGGATAAGAAATTGACACATACTCCATTTCATAATTAATTATAGATTTAATATTGATACATAATCCTTAAGGGAACAGATGTCAACCCTTAAACCTCGCACGTGCAGTCTGTTAAACTCGACTGACGGTGTATATTATAATTTTTCTTATAGGATTACTATACAATACACTGGCAGTGTAAATTTTGGACTTCATAAGCGGGTTAAGAAGTTGACACATGCCCCATTTCGTAATTAATAAAATATTTAATATTAATGCATATTCCCTAAGGGGACACATGTCAAACCATAAACCCCGCACGTGCAGTCTGCTAAACTCTACTGACAGTGTATTGTATAATTGTTCTTAAAGGATTATTATACAATGCACTGTCAAT